>JABUQX010038965.1:45000-70298 GCA_015478945.1 Trachelipus rathkii
GGGAAAAGATATAGGGAAAGAGATAGAGAGAGAGAGAGAGAGAGAGAGAAAGAGAGAGAGAGAGAAGAGAGAGAGAGAGAGAGAGAGAGAGAGAGGAGAGAGATGAGAGAGAGAGAGAGAGAGAGAGAGAGAGAGAGAGAGAGAGAGAGAGAGAGAGCTTACTTTATCTGGTGTTGACAAAAAAATATTTCTTGCAGCAAGGTCTCGATGTATAAACCTTTTACTTTCTAAATATTTCATCCCTTTAGCTATCTGAACTGCATAGTACACATACATACTGTTGATATATATATATATATTATTATATATAATCTAAGGTATCTATATATATATATAAACTATATATCATATATATATATATATATATACTATATATATATATATTATATATTATATATATATATATTATTATATATATATATTATATAACTATGTTGATATATATATATATATATATATATATATATATCTGAAGGTGATGTTGAGGAGAGAGTGACTTTCTGGGATAATCTGAATATGTCTGAACTGGGTGAGTAGGAGCTTTAGATTGATTGTGTTGGACGACTTAAATCGTTGGGTAGGTGATAAAAATGGGATAGTATAACAGGTACCTTTGGGGTTGCAGAAGAAATGAGAATGGTAAGAAGGTAATTGATTTTTGTGAGGAAAGAGATTTTTTTTTTTTTTACAGTTGTCACCACCGCTTACGGGCAAAGCCCTATTCAAGGAGGGGGTGTTAAACTTCAAAACAGATTCACCAACCAACGTAAATTACGCAGATGAGGACAGACACGCACAGACGCAGGCTTAAAGTGAGGGAGATTAAAAACAGCAGAGAACACAGAAGATGGAAGAGAATTCCACGAACAGAGGTGGCAAGGAAAGAAGGAATTAAGCCACCGGCGCGAAACTAAGTTCTGGAGTTTGCTAATTCAACACAAAACTCATGTGCCGACACAGTACCCCTCCTTGGGCTACGAGGGCGTCTTAAAGGTGGTGGCACGCGAATGGGAAAGTTCCCTCGAGCACTTGCGCTACGGTACCCTATAGAAAGAGATAAAGCACCAACATCGCGCCGCAAAGATAGAGGTCAAGTGAACTAGATAAGTACAGCGAAGAGTTTTATAAAGTCTTTTTTTGCCTTTTTAAGCCAGGTGAAACCTGAGCCCCCCAAGATATGAGAAGCAGTACTCCATACAAGGGCGAAAGAGGCCCTGTATCGCTGGAGTAACTGAGAAGAGTGAAAAAAAGTCTCGCAGTCTAAACAAGACTTCCCAGTTTCTTTGAGGCCGCCCCTAGCAACCATTGTGATGTGAGGTTTCCAAGAAGACATTTTTTTTGTTTCTGTTAAGGCCAAGGATGTTTATATTGTCAACAGGAGAGACTGAGAAGAACCGTCGAAAGAGATAGGAAAGTTAGAAGGTGTCTTAGAGAGGGAGAAATTTTGGTAAGAAAGTTGGGTTTTTTTAAGACGAATTAATTTCAACAGAGGTTGAGAACGACCCACAGCCGGAAATTCTATCACAGATTCAGAGAGAATGGAATCGGAAAGATTAGGAAGACGAGGCAATTCTAGAAGTAAAAAGAAGGAGCAGAATTTGAAATGAAAGCTTGAAAAAAAAATGAAGGGTGCGGAGTCATCCGGCCATATGAATGGACAGAAGTTAGATGTGCAAGACGAGAGATCATTAATGAAAAGCAAGAATAAAATAGAGATAGACAGAACACTGAGGAACACCACTATTGGACAGAAAAAAAGAAGAAGTCGCCCCAATCAAACAACAGCCGATATTAGAAAGAAAGCTAGACATAAGTAAGCAAAGAGAAGGAGGAAATCCAAAGGTGGGGAGCTTGGAGAGCAGTGACGCGTGCCATACCCGGTCAAATGCTTTGGATATGTCAAGCGCCACCACGCAAGTCTCCCCATATTTCCTAATGGCGGAAAAACCATAAATCTGTTTAGATTAGGAAAGTATATCGCCAGTAGCCCTCGAGCGCCGAAAGCCGTCTGGCGATGCGGAAAGGGGAATGAGATTCCAAATGGTCTAAGAAATGAGAGTTGAGAAAGGGTTTCAAAGATCTTAGTAAGAATACAATTTAGAGCTATAGGGCGATAGGTTAGAAGATCAGAGCGGCTTCCTTTTTTCCGAATAGGTTGAACATATGCGTGCTTCCAACACTGAAGGAAAGTGCTAGTATTGAGGCATAGAGAATATAGTTGAACGAGAGGAGGGGCTAGCACGGAAGCACACTCCCTCAAAACTCTGGGAGGAATGCCATCCGGGCCACTCGCCTTCTAACGTTTCATAGATTTCAAGGAGCCCATGAACCCGATGCAAATGTAATCTCAGGCAAAGGCATAGGACACCTGAGAAGAGAACAGGAGGAGGAAGAGGAATGCCAGAATCGTCCAGGTTGAGTTTAGAGGAAAATAGGAGGGCCGAAGAGATTGGGCCATTTTCTGTTGAGAGTAGCAACAGAACCATCAGTTTATCGAATAAGAGGAGGAAAAGGTAGATTTACAGAAGTGTTGATGTTTTTGGCAAGAGGCCCGAAAGATTTGTCAGTTGAGAACCAAGGAAGGTTAGCGCACTTTTCGTTTGATGAAAGCCCGCATTGCTCGTCAAGAGTATCCCTGCAAACGTTTTCTAGCTGAATGAAAATTAGCGTGAGTGATAGGAGAACGAGAATTTTTCCACCCGATAGCGCAATTGTCTTTAGCACTGATGGCCAGAGAACAAGTCACGATCGAACATGGATTATGAGGGAGAAAGATTTAGTCGAAGAGGAATGAACCTGCTCATCCGCATCAACGATTACAGCTCCAACCTTGTCGGCAGAAGCCGAAACGTCACCAGAGTCAAAGCAGTCTTCCAATTATAGTTATCATAGAAGGCAGCGCAAAGCCCCCAATCGGCTCGCTCAAAAGGGCCATAACGAACGCACAGGGGAGGATGGAGCTGTTTGGAGAGAAAGTATTAAAAATAAGAGATATAAGGTTGTGGTCGATTTACCAAATAGGAGGCGAAGGTGGTGTATTTATAAAGAGAGGACAAGTGGTGAAACATAGGTCAAGTGTGTTTCAAGAATTGTTTTGGGTCGCTTCGAACAATTGTTGTTTGGTTTTTAAATTCCAGTCTCCCGTCACATTCATCTTAGCTGCTGACAATGCGGAGGCTTCAAAAGTAAATCAGTATGAGAGGACCCCAACCATTCAGTGTTGTGTAATTGAAATCCCCTAAATAAGAGGACCTCTCAGTAATTTGGATGGAAAGATATAACAGTCTCGTGAGAAGTAGTAAAATATCAAAAAAAGGGCGTGAAAATCTGTTCTGTTAGGAGAACAGTAGCGAAGCACAAGATTATTTGTAGTAAGAAGGAAGAAGATTAAAGCCACAGACATCGAAATAGGATTCGAGATTTACGAGACGTGAATAGCAGGATGTTAATGTTTAGCATAGGCACATTACTCCTCCACCCTTTTATGAATTATGAAATAAGTTATACGTTGGATAATTTAAAACGAGTTAGAGGATGATTCCTTAGCCATCTGAGTCTTCAGACAAGAGCAAAAAGATTAAGGGTTAGAGTTAGAGAGGTGGTATTCAACGGAGGCAAAGTTAGAGTTTTTAAGCGCGCGATGTTGGTGAAGGTCAATAGAAAGCCGCACCTACGCAAATCTGCCATCATACACAACCACACAAACAGGAACAAAAGCCAAAGACAGACAAAATCAAAAGGAAAAATCGGGATAAAATTGATCATATGCTAAAACCTAATTAAAAGTTTATGTGCTAAAATTAATTAAAATCAAATTTGTATAATAAAAAAAAAAAAATAAAACTCAAACTTACGTAACCTTTCCCAATTTACTTTTGCTAAAATTCACAACACTTAAAACTAGAACTTATCTTTTAAAAAACTCCATGCGCAGAACTTCTCCGAAACTAATAACTTATATGAAGTAATAAAAACTTTAATTAAAACAAAGACAAGATTGAAGAGACATACACACTTTCACTAAACACAGCTTGTAATAATAATAATACAATAATAAAAATAATAAAAACTATCAACAGAGAGCACTCAAAAACACGTCTGCACTTCACAATGACCAAAAACTATATTGGTAATACATGTGTAATACATTCTTACGGGCACAAGAGTATTCATAAGTATACTAGAGTTGGAGAAGGTACTGAAGTGAAAAGTATGATTGATTTTGTGTTGTGAAGATGTGAAGTATGGTGAATGGACGTAAATCAGTGAGAGAAGTTAGGAAGTATGCGAGTACTTGAAAATAAATAGGCTGAAAGTGAACAAGGTGAAACAACAAATCTGGACGCAAATGAAGAAAGTCTTTGTTAGTAGTGCAAGAGAAGTATGTGGGGTGTGCTAAAGTAGGAAGTAAGAAAGAGGCGTGGTTGAATGTGCTAAAGCCAATGATATAGGGAAAAGAGAGAGTGCCAAACCTTATATATATATATATATAAGTTGTATATATAGGGAAAAAAAAAAAAAGAGATAAATGAACAGTTTCGAAGGAGGATTAATGGGAGACTTACAAGGAAATAAAAAGCTCTACTGGAAGGAAGTACAAAAGGGTAAGAAAGAGCAAGGGGAATCTTCGTAGAATAATGAATAATGATGGTACTTTATATTATATATATAATATATATAATATTATATATATTATATATTATATATATATATATTATATATATATATATACTATAGTATACTATATATATTATATGATATATATATATATATATATATATATATATAATCATATCATCATCCACCTCCTATCCCCAGATAGGGGGTGAGGTGCGTCGCATACACCTAAAACAGCAGTAGCAAAAGAATATGACGCAAATCGAAAAGAAAGCCCCTCCTTACCATCCCTTTAGTATATAGACTGCGACGGACTCTCACTGTGGTATCTCGTCAATGTGGTGTTCATCCCCTGGGTCAGGCCCACAACCACACCCCTCACAAAACCCCGCCATTTACTCTTATTAATGGAGCTTTCTTGCTCGTCTCTTCTGCCAAAACTCACATTCCTCTCCTTCAAGCATTCCTTTATGACTCAATTCACTTTTCCTTCGGTGGTTATAATGAGCCGGCTGGCTGATTTCCAGCACATTCACCATCACTAAACATCCGCTTAACCAACCGACTATCATCCATCCTTTAAATATGACCAAACCATCTCAACGTACTCTCATTTATTCTCTCATTTACGCATTTCTTCACACCACACAACTATCTAATGCGTTCATTCCTCATTTTATAAATTCTTCTCACACCTAACACGCCCCTAAGATTGTTCATCTGAACACACTGTACCTTAGATATATACCTCTTATTCCTGACCATAGTTTCACTAATATACATTAACACAGGTAACAACATACCCTCATACATACATATATATATATATATATATAATATATATTATATATATACTATATATAACTATATATATATACTATATATATATATAATATATATTATTATATATATAGTATATATATATAATAAATATATATATATATATATATATTATATATATATATATATATATATAATATATATATATATATATATATATATATATATATATATATATATATATATATATATATATATATATATATATATATATATATAATATATATATATATATATATATTTAATAAAATATACAAAAATTATAAATTAATTTTGTAATATTATATAATATAATATATTATATATATATATATATATATACCCAGGTATATATTTTATTGAAACCTTATTGATCTAGGTCTGGAAGAGGTGAACATTGGTGGTAGGATAGTTAACTCCCTCCATTTCAAAAGTTCTTTTGTCTAGGAACATATTTGATTTAAGGGTACCAAATGTTGAGGTCACTGCATTTAGACTCAGGGTCATCGGAATAACTGATGCTCATTATAAAAGCCTAGAACCCCATTCATTTTTCACACAAAGTTAAAATTATTCCTCCCAAATCATCAAAAGTATTTAAATAGTAATACTCTAACATTATTCACTACTTTACCTAACTTTCGATTTGATAATCTCTTACAATATTTGCTAAAAAAAAAACGATGAAGTATATTAAATTTAAGTGCAAAAAATGTTCAAAAACAAAATGCAGTATTATCCAGTCTAGGGTTGGGAAAAAAAACGTTTTTTTCAAATCGTGTTTTTTTTCAAGAAAAAAATATGTTTTTTTCATGTTTTTTTTCGTTTTTCACAGTTTTTTTCATTAAATGTATTTTTAAAAATATAAAAAGGCTAATATGATATTTCACTTGAGTATTTTCATTTTTCAAATATAAGGATACTTGAAATTAAACAAATATTCCATTATGATTTATAAAAGCAGAACTACTTCTCTTATATTTTATCAAATGTTTTCGTTACAATTACAGTAGGTGGTAGCCTGCAGACTGCTTTTGTAGGCTTCTACTTACTTAACTATGTATTTTACATTTGTTTCATATAATCATATTTATAATTTACTTTTAAATATTAATATATATTATATTTATATAGAATGAGTAGGGTTGGGATTAAAAAAAAACCGTTCTTTTTAAAAAAAACCGTTTTTTTTATTTACACAGACCAAAGGCCAAATTTTTGTTTTTTTTTGTTTTTTTTAAAAATTACTTTTTTCAAAGAAGTTTTTATGTAAAATTATTATAAGCATTGTTTTCAGCTGTAAATACAATTGTTAAAAAGGTATGCAATATATAAAGTAAGTTTTATTACTTAGTAAATTTTATTTGTGCTCTAGGGCATAAACCTATTACATTCACATGATCTGATTATTATTATTATATATTATTATTATTATATATCTTTCTTATATACTATATATATATATTTAATATAAATAACTAACTATATATTAATGAATCAAATATTTATATAGTATATACTACATACTATATTACATATATATATATAAGAAATATATATATATAATATATAATAATAATATAATAAAAAAACAATCTTCACCTTAAAAGCTCTAATCCTATTTATCATATAAATATACTATAGATATATATAATATATATATATATAGATATATATATATATAATTATATATATAAAATATATATATAATAAATAATAATATATACTGTATATAATTAATATATAATATATACATAATATATATATAATATATAATACTATATATATATATATCATATATATATATATATATAAAACCCAGCTTAAAGCCAGCCTTTAAACCCCCCCCCCCCGACCATTAATTAGTAAGGACCTCGCAGTCATAAAATCCACCCGAGAGCTTCACGGGGACGTGCGGCGACCCTCACTATGTAAATCGTCAGTGTAAGGGTCCTTGGCCCAGGGGGGCCACAACCTTACCCCCTCACAAACCCCGCCATACTCTCTATTATGCACCTTTATTTTCTCCCTCTGCCAAACTCACATTTCTGTCCTTCAGACATTCGTTACTGACTCAAAACTTTTTTCTGCTCGGTCTCCCAGCCGGTCGTTTCCAACACACTCGCCACTGATACATCGCTTAAAAACCGACTATCAATACATCCTTCACATGACCAAACCATCTCAACATATTTTCATTATTCTCTCGTTTACCCTTCTTCACACCACACCAACCTCCTCTAATACGTTCTTCCTCATTTATCAATTCTTTTGTCACCTAACATGCACTCCTAAGATTGTTCATCTAAACACATTGAACCTTTCATTTATACCTCTTATTCTCCCAGACATGTCTCACATTATACAATACACAGGTAACAATCATACCATCATGTAAGACCCCCTAAAAGCCCACTTATTCTTAAAAAAAAAGGAACCCCCCCTTAGTACCCATACGATTCACCAACGAGTTATTGCATCCAGCACACCTTCCTGGCAGATCCAACATATACCTAAATATTTAAAACTCAGACACTTGCTTCCAGCTGCTCACCACCTAACATAACTTCACACCGAGGACTGTCCTCACCCACGACTATAACCTACTCTTATCTACGTTACTTTCAGAACCCCTTTTACACACCCGCCAAATCTCTCTACCAACCTCTCAAACTCTTCATATTGCCAAACAAAACCAAATCATCCGCATATTAATAGGTAGGGCACCCTAAACTCCTCTCCTTCTCTCTCATTCTAACACCATTTCCTGTCCCCCCCACCTCTAAATCTTCATAACCCCATCCATTACACAAATGAATAACCAACTAACATAAACACAAACCCGCCTCAGCTCCGCTATTATACTAAACCATCACTTTTGACACCATTTATTTACCACACGCCTCACTATCGTCATACATCTTTGATTCCATTCAAACCTACCACCAACCACATTATATCACTAACACCTGCCCATACAGCTTCCCTATTAACCCTATCAATACCCTTGTTGCAAATCCATAAAATTCCATTCAGAAGCTTACTTCTTCTCCCTCATTTTCGCTATCATTTGCTTCAATGTAAAATTTGATCCACACATCCTCTACTAACTCCTAATACGCCCTTGTTCTTCACCACATCAGTCCTTCAGTCCACTCAAGCTGCAAATTCTTCGACCAAAATACCAACATCTATATCTTTCCTATAACACAATAAACTAACTCCCTATAATTTCTACATCCCCTTTATCTCCCTCTTTACCCTTAATATCAATGTACTATTACTGCTCTCCTTCAATCTCGGAAAATACCCTCCATAAACCTTTATTACACAAGACTTCAAGATCAATCAATCAAAACTCTGCCCCGTCTTATCATTCACCAGTTAAATTCATCAACCTGCAGATATTACCATTCTTCAACTATCTCACTCTACCCATTTCCTCTCCTTTGCTAATTAACTCATCCCAAAATACCTATCCTTCTTGCACACGATCAAACCCACACACAGTCACTACACCTCTTCATTAGCCAATCATTATTCAATTTCGAATGTTTCTTCCACACTCCCACTTCACATCCATTCATCTACAAAAACACCATCCCTATTCATTATTCTGAGCAGGTTCCCCTTTTTATTTCTTAACCTTTCCCCCTTCCTTCCAGAAGAGCTTTCCTATCCCTGGAGTCCCATTCATCCTCCCTTCAAACTGTTCATTACCTCTCTTTTCTTTAAGCATCTTTTAAATTTTTCCTCCTTTATAATTCCAAAGCATCTTTCTTTGAAACTTCTCATTTGCTTTTAAGTACATTCAACCACGCCTTTTTTTAACTTTTAACCGTTTGCAACACCTCTTCAATTCCACCACTCACTGTTAGCATTCTTACTCCTCTTTAGCACACCCACATACTTTTTTCACTCTAACAATTGCTTCCATGATTATTAGTTTCAGCGTTTCACATTCAACTCTGATACTTGCGAGCGTTCTACATACTTATCCTTAATCAAAGAACTAATACTTCTCACTCTTAATTTACCCTCTATCCTTCCGTATCACCTCTCTCCATCCAAAGTCCCCCACTTTTAAAAGACTTTTAAAATTTTACCCATAGAAAACAACAGTAATATCGATAAATCCCATCTAAACACCTCACTGGATTTAACAGTCCAACAATATACTTTCAAACATCTTCTCACTAACACAAAATCAATCATACTCTTGCACTTCTATACCATCCTACCTACACTTCAACTCTAATACTATGTACTCTGTGATTTAAAGAAAGTATTATTACACACCATACCTCTCTCCTCACAGAAATCGAATCACCTTTCCTACCATTCTCCATTTCTCCCGACACCCCCAAACCACCTGCTGTTATACCATCCTTTTTTGATCATATATATATATATAATAAATATATAAATATATATAATTATATATAATATATAATAAACTATAATATAATTGATATATATATATATATAATATATATAATATATATATATATAAATAATATATAAAATATAATATAATATATACTCTGTATAATAAAAATCTGTATTAATAGTTCATTATTAGGCCAGAAAAGTGATTTGTAATTAAAACACGTTTAATATACAGAAAAAGAGGAATTTAAAAAAACAAAAAAAACATTTGTTTTAAAAAAAAAAACCGTTTTTTTTGCAAAAAAAAAAAACCAAATTAAAAAAAACCGTTTTTTTCACAAACCTAAGAATGAGTCTGAATGACAAACTCAAAAGTGACTTAAAAATTGCAAAAGAAATTAATAAAATAATTAAATTATTGATCCTATCACCAGATTAACATGAAGAGGATAAGTGCAATGACTAATTAAATTAATTGGACTTTGAGAATATCAACTTTTGATTCACTAACCACTAGTCCCCACTTCCCCAGTCACTACCTGAGCACTGACTACTGTGCTGTGACTACCTCGTCAGTCGATTACACTCACTGCGCTCATCACGTGTCTCAGCCATGATTAATTTTGATATGACTGAAAGTTTGATATCTCCAGCGTCAGACCAGACAGAATGAGCGAGAATCACAGATGATAGGAGTAGATGCGACACAAGAAGCTCAACAGAGCCTTTCTGGCTTATCATAATCAGTCTTTCTCAGTGGCAAATTTTCAGAATTTCCAAGTTCTAGATTATGAGCAAATAAATACTAGTTTTGCAAAGTCTACACAACAAAAGTTATATGTTATGTGAGGGCCTTTGCAACCTTTATTTCCTTAAAAAGTAACAGTCACACGACTTTTGCACGTGGCACAATTTACTAAATTTAATTTAACATAATTAAGATAAAAATTTACTGAAAGCTGAAACAGAGTAATGAAAACAATTTATGAAGCCAGAGAGATAACTAATACAAAAATCAGAATATAAAAAAAAATTTTGAACCACTAAAAATACGTTTTTTGATGAATTCTCAACATCACAAAAAAGATGTCCATATCATCAGAGAAAATTTTCCTCCACCGGGGGACTGACGATTTATATTTAAGGAAATGAAATCAATAAAAAAAACGAAAAATTGCAAAATTTTACTTTTTTTCAGGCTGTTTTTTTTTTCATGAAAAAAAAAAAACGAGCTTGTTTTTTTCCTTTCCCAACCCTAATCCAGTCATTAATAAATTGCTCCCTCGTGGGGCAAACATCGAACCATGATTATCAATTAGTTTACATTACTTATTAACAGGTTTTAGAAATTTTGATTACAAAGCTAAAACGATTGTATCTCATTACATATTCACTGGCAAGGTATTAAACTACTAAATAACCCCATAAACGTATAAGAAGCCGTATTAAAACTAAATTAACCCCATAAACTCTGTACTCTATTGCCTTTACTTAATAATTCTCCCTTTAAAGCAAATAAATCATCGGTATCAATAACTTAACATAAAAGTAGAGCCTATCCTTAACAATTGGCAGATGCCTATATTCTGAAACTTTCAAAAAACACCTGAACACAACACTATAGCGTCATTTATTCTTGAGAAAACTTTTATCAAAGAATATAACAAATCAAAGGATAATTAAACATAATATATAAATGAAAAAAATAAAATAATACTTTACTAATTTGTATGATAACCTATTTTCCTTTTTATTCAAGTATTCTAATAATGATCCAATAGGAGCTAGTTCAGTTACAATCATTAATGGATTGGAGAGAACAACACCAAACAAACTAGAATGAATATATATATATATATAATATATATATATATAATATATATAAATATAATAGAATATAATTATATATTATATATATAGACTATATATATAATATAATAATATATATTGTATATATAAATATAATATATGGCCCTTCCTATGGTGTATTTTAGCTCAGATGCCGCTTACTCTGATGAGCTGTGGTGGGTCCTGTACACTACCAATATGATATATACAATATATATATATATATATATATATATATTATATAATATATACGAATATATATATATATATATATATATAAATATATATATATATATATATATATATATAATATATATTAATATATATATATAATAAGGGGATAAGGGGAAGTGTAAGCAAGCTATAGGGATATAATTATTGCGTTGAAGGAAGATATATGCTGCGTATTTGTTAAAGAGTTACCTCGAGGACTGAAGGACCTGCGGTGAAAAAACAAGGCTGCATTTACAAGTAGGTTAAGAACATGAAGATCAAATTCTTTACATTAAACAAATGAATGAAAAAATGAATGAAAGAATAAATGATTGTTTACGGATTTCCCAACCAGCGTAGTATAATTTTATGGGAAGCTCTGTGCATGTTTTAGGATATATGGGTGTGTAGGCTCTGAAGGAATCAAAAATATTATGAAATAGTGAAGCGTGTTAAGAATAAATGGAGTCAAAGTGATTGGTTAATATTAATAGCGAATGAGGCAGGGAAGTGTTATATCTCCCTTTTCCTTGTTATTTAGTTTGTATAATCGATGGGTTATGGAAAGAATTAGAGGTGGGGCGAGCAGGGAAGTTTAGAAATGACAGAAAAATGAAGGAGTGGAGCCCTGCTTATTGATTGCAGATGATGTTTGGTCGTGATCTTTAAAAGATAGTTGAGAAGATGGAGAGGTTTGCAAAATAAATGTAAGATAAGGTAAGTAGTATGTAGGAGTGAGAGAGTTCAAGGGTGAAGTTCATGTTAGATGGTGATCAACTGGACAAGTATCTGAGTTAAATATTTAGGATATATGTGATGCGAAAGAGAACAATGTGCAGAAAGGTAGAAAGGAATGGCAAGAAGTGGCTGTCAATTAAACATGTGAGTGAGGACTAAGTGTCTTGACGCGCCGAGGTTTGCATGAGGTGTGATTGTTACCGATAATGGTTATGTAGTAAACTATGTCAGGCAACGAAGAGTGTTGGATCTAAGGACAAAGTGTTCAGATGACAACTTAGGGCGTGTTAGGTGAGAAAATTGATAAATGTGGAAATATCGCATTAGGCAGTTGTGTGGTGTGAAGATGGGCGTAAATGAGAAAATAAACGAAGTACATTTGAGATGTTGTCATATTGGAAAGGATGGATGATAATCAGTTGGTTTAAACGGAATTATAGTGGTGAGTATGCTGGTAACCGACCGGCTGGGAGGCCAAAAAAAAAGTGCATTGTATCCAGTAAGAATGCTGAATTAGAGAAAGGCTGGAGTTGGCAGAGGCGGGAAGAAAGGTGCATAACAGGAGTGAATGGCAGGATTTTTCGAGGAAGTTTCGCTCACGGAATGAACCCCACATTGACGAAATATGCACATGAAGGTCATGTTGCAGTCTCGAAGTTCCTCACTGTACTTTTCTGATTAGCAACGAATTCTCACGGGTATAACAGACAGTAAAAAGGAGGGGCGATTCTTTTCGACTTCCGTCATATTCTTCTTAATACTTTGCTGTTCCTGCTGTATCTCTGCACCCTCCCCCCCTCTCTAGACAGGAGAGATTTTATATTATAATATAATATATAATATATATATGTATATATATTATATATAATATAATATATATATAGTATATATATAATATAATATATATATTATAATATAATAATAAATATTATATATATATATTATATATATAGTATTAAAGATATAATATAATATATATATACGATATATTATATATATTATAATAATATAGTTATATAATATATATATATAAGATAATATATATATATATATTAGATAATAAAATTTATTAATAAATAATTAATATTATAATATATATATAATATATCACCGTATATAATATATATATATATATATATATATATATATATATTATATATATATTATATATAATATTATATATAATATATAATAATAGTATATAATATTAATATATATAATATATATATTACAGATAATATATAATATATACTATATATATAATTATAATGATATATTAAATAACTATATATAGAATATTTATATATATATATATATAGTATATATATCATCGTATGATTTTGTTTTGCGTTGTGAATCTGAAGAAATTGAGAGCATTGGTAGAGAATTTTGGCAGGGTGGTGTGTAAAAGGAGGGTTGAAAGTAAACATAGATAAGAGGCAGGGTTATGATTGGGAGTGAGGGATGAGGATTAGTCCCTCGTGTGAAGTTTATGTTAGAATGGTGAGCAGCTGGAACAATCATTAAGTTTAAATATTTAGTCTGAGATGAAAAGGGAAACGAGATATTGCAGTGTTAGTAGGCAAATTGTAATGGTAGGAAGTATCTGGTGCAACTAAATCCTGGTGGATGAGAAGGACAAGTCTTGAAGTATCTAGGTCAACCAACATGGGTATTTGTAACCGTGTTAATGTATAGTAGTGGACTATCGTTGTGGAATAAGATGAAATTATAAAAGTATCAATTGTTCAGGATCGAAATCTTAAGGCGATGCTTAGTGTGAGAAAACTGATTAAAATGAGGAATGATACATATGAGTTGTGTGGTCGGTGAAGAAAGCGTAAATTGCAGAGATAAATTAAAGTACGTATGAGATGGTGTTGTCATGATGGAAAGAGGGATGATATCTGATTGGTTAAGCAGATGTAATAGTGGTGAGTGGCTGGGAATCGACCGGCTGGAGACTGAAGAAAAAGTGATTGATCAGTAAAGGATGCCGGAAGGAAATGTGAGTTGGCAGAGAAGCAAGAGAAAGGTGCAAATAGATGAGTGCGGGAGGTTTGTTTGAGGAAGTATGTTGTGGCCTACCGGCCAAGGGATGAACCCTACATTTGACGAGATCCATAATGAGTGAGGGTCCGTCGTGGTCCCGTGATGCTCTAGGGCGGATTTTCTGAACTTTCTTTTCGCCTTCTTCTACTACTTTTCTGTTTCCAATACATGCTACGCATGTATGCACCTTACACACAGTCTTGAACGAAGCATAATATGATATATAATATATTATATATAATATATCATATTATAATAATATATATATAATAGATAAATATATTATATGATTATATATATATATATATAATATATATATATATATATAATAATATATATTAATATATATATATATTACCTTAATATAATTTTGTCTATTACATCAATATTTAAATTATTTATGCAAAAAAAAATATTACCATGCACATCAAGAAAGAGGAAATAGTTGATTCATTACATACCTATAAGGTTTGGGTGACATAGAGGCATGCATCAGAATTGACTCATGCATGAAATCTTCAAAGCTCCTGGAACATGGAAGACATCCTGCTTGAGTTCTTGACAGCACTGGTTTTAGCTTTTTCCACATCTGTTGTTGTCCAATTCCTGGCTTTACAACTACACGCAAGGAGCTCTTGCCAGTGCACTATCTTGTAATTTCTTTCTTCGCAGATCTAACAAGCTCCACGTTGTTAGTGTCAGATATGATCATTAGAATGACGAAGACTCGAGTTACAGATTATTTGCTTCGTCTTATTAATGCAATCTTGTACAACCAATAATAGCTTTAAAATAGATACGCGACCCTTTAGATACCGAGTAGGTAACGCGTGAACAATGGTCTGGTTATGGTGTTGTATCCTGTTTCTTAATCATGGCAAGAAAACTGGAAAAAACTTGTATGCCGGTACAAATGTCTGTTATGCAAATACCAATCTGAGAGGAATTCTCTAAACTCCTCTCCTCATGGTTCAAATAATCATTTGAAAACGTTTTTGATACCATAGATCGATAATTTTGAAAAACTAATATATCCTATTTAAAAAACTAGTCATAGTACAACGTTTGTCTCTATTTACTGGAGGTAGTTTCTCGTGGATTATCGCACTTTTATAAAGCTCAAATGATAAGTATTCCTTTCCATTAAATAGACACATCACGACCTGTACGGTACGCTATGTGATCTGTAATGATCACCGTGATTCACATACAAGACGAGTGGAACTTATCTTCCATATCTGTATTATATATATTCAAATAGTATGCCTAACGAAGCATTTATATTTGACATAAGACCACAAGACCACTTACTTGAACTTTGTATTCAGTTCGTATTATCCAGAGCACCAAGAAGAATGCGACGTGTATCCCCGCAGTGAGTACCCAACCACAAACTTATCAAGGATCAAGCTAAGATATTATAGCTGAATATGCGTCTCCATACCTGCTTAGTGACTCATCGGAATAGGCAAGGAAACTTGAATATAACATTATGAGAGAAGTAGATCACCTATCATATAATGTAATTTGACAGAGTATCCATCTCTAATACTACTTTCTACCTCTCTCTGTTTTTCAATGAGATCAAGACAGATGTAGGTATTACAATCAAAAATTTTCATTCATCAGAGGATGTGTGTATCACTTTCATCAGTTTTCATAGTATTGTTCCTCGCCACAGCAGCGATATCACTACTTTGAAGCTCGGGAAATATCTATGACCATTATTATATTTATTAATCGCCAATAGAGTGACCAGGAGTTCTTTCTCTCTTTGAACAGCTCCCCCACAAAGTCCTTCGCTGTGCAGGATTAACTACGCTTCTTCGTTCGAGCCAAGCGCCTCGAAAGTTTACTCTATGCAAGATCATCTCATAAACACGCTATCACGAAATCTAACAGTGAAAACGCTTTATAACTTAGCATTGAGAGCCTAGCACCAACGATAATTAGATAATTTTTGACATGTAGCGACAAATAGAATATATTGCTAATTATAATTGATAGACGAAAGATCAAAATTGTTCAAACTCTCCAACAAGCTTACGTCGAATCAACTCATATCAAAACAAATACTAGATCCGTCTTGCGAGAATTAGACCAATGATTACCAGAAGTCAGAGGCACACTCTGTTCACACTATAGTGGTGTGAATTACAGACATACTAAGCCTCATGAGAGCAATAAGACTATACTAAAGCTATCAATTGTCTAAAGAGAGTTTCTAGATTTGCTTGCTTATTACGGTTATCACATAGTGCTTATTGTATACTAAACTTCTCCAGAGAAGCTATGATGTTTATTTAAAAAGCTCTATAGGTAAGAGTCGAGTTGGTTTCGAACCCAGATTAAATGAATTGAGGGAGGGCCATCCACAGTAACAGACAATTCTGAGCGATTAGTTATCATGATCACTCGCGTGGTTTTACAGGAGAGCGACAGATCCTACATTAGAGATTCACAGAGACACCAGACAAAACATATAATGGATCTCCAGACAACGCTTATTAGACCTACAAATATTATTGCAATGTTTATTGCTTCCATATATGAACGTAAGATAGAAAGTTCCAGCACTGGCCAGAACAATAACCATCTAACAAAAACTCCACAATATTATAATAATCCCAAACGCGAAAGAAGTAGTAATTGACATATCCACCGTCGACTCGTGGTACACTACAGGTACAAAAAGGGTATATATTAGTATGTGCTTTTAAGTTGTAACATGCTTTGTTCTTTTTCCGTAAGTTATTTGATCCATAATAGCTTTTAAACCTGAATTACATATTAAAAATTATAATGTTAATACTATACCAGTGTATGGTTATGGACCTTAAGATGGTCATATATATTCAACGCCGTCATCTATACAGGTGCTCATGTAATACGTTAACGAGACACTCACCAATGAGTCAAGTACGCTAAAAGTCAATACACAACATGCTGGCTTACTGAGTAACAATTTGCAATAAAGACTGAGAAAAATACCTCGCTCGCGTCGATACGCAGACTCGACTTAATATCTCAGGACAATCAAGCTGATCGACTAGTTATAGTCAATTACTCAGAGATACTCTATACTAGTCCTCCGATCACGCCCTCCTAGAGATAAAAGAAACGTCATCTCGAAGTTGTCAAATCTCTGCTACAATATCATTATGCTATTGACTCCACATTAACTTATATAAATTATCAGAAGGGTGATTGGTAGATTCTCTGCTGGGGCTACACCGGCTATTTTCTGGGATGCTCTGGGTATAACAGGTAACAACCGAATCCAAAGTTCCAAGTAGAAGCTAGCCTGAAATCAAGTCGTATCCAGTGCAGAGCAAAGTGCCAATGCTTAGGCTTCCCCATGAGGGTATGTTGTTACCGTTTAATGTATAGTAGTGAAACTATGGTCTGGAATAAGAGGTATAGATCTAAGACAAAGTTTTCAGATGGACAATCCTAGGGGTGTTAAGTGTAGGAGAAAAATTGATAAAAAATGAGATTCATGCAATAGGGTGTTAAGAAAAGCGTAAATGAGAGGATAATAAACACGAATACATTGAATTTTTGTTATATGGAAAAGAAAGAAATTCAGTGTTAGCCGTACTGTATAGTGTGACTGGCTGAATGGAGCTGAATCGAGCGACTGGAGACTGAAAGTAAAATGATGGACTCAAGTAAAGGAATCCTGAAAGGAAGGAATGTGAGTTGCACGAGCTAGAAGAAAGGTGGATAATAGAAGTGAATGATGTGGTTTTGTAAGGGGTATGGTTGTGGGCTTTGCCCTAGGGATGAATCCCACACTGACAAGATACCACAGTGAGGGTACTCGCAGTCTCGTAGAAACCTTTAGTGTGGATTTTCCTAACTGCAATGAGCTCTCACTTAAGGAAATAAAGGGAACAGTAAAAAGGGGCTTTCTCTTTGACTTGCATTATATATATATATATATATATATATATATATATAAGTATATATATTTAGTATATATAATATAATATATATTATATATAAGTATATATATTATACCGTATATATATCATAAATATATATATATATATTATATTATAATATATTATATAATTTATATATATAATACTATATATAGTATATATATATATATATAATGCTGCAATATAAATATGGTATAACATCAAATATAAGGAAATTCATGCTCAAATGATTTTCCACAATCAATAGTTATAGCCTAGTTTGTTAAAAATACTAGAATTTCTACCAGAAACAAAATTATAAAAATAAAAATATTAAAATAAAAATATATCGCAAAAATCTTAATTAGAAATAAAAAGATCATACCTGATTCATCTCGTAGCCTGGTAAAAAATTGTGTTAATTGAACTTCAGCTAATTATATCATGTATGGCTTCTAAACTTTTGTTAGAACTTTCTGGAGAATCTGTCATTATTTCTTTATAGCTATGTGCTGAAAAAAATTTATGAAAAAATTTTCATACTTCTGTAAAATAAAATAAACAAATACAGTTTTATTTAATATATATATATATTAGTATATATAATATATATATAATATATATAGATATATATTATATATATATTATATATATATATTAAATATATATATATATATATATATATATAATAATATATATATATATCATAACCATGTGGCAAACTACAACTTTTGAATATTTTTAACATTATTATATATATATATAGCTATATAGCGTCGCGGAAGGCGACCACTTAGTTAAACTTGGTCTCCCGACCTCTCCCCAATGCACTTTTGAGATTTTTTTCTTTTGTAAATTCACGCCCTATAGTCGCAATAAGCACAACAAAAAAATAAGTTTAATTCTATTAATAAAAGTTTTATTAAAGTTTGAATAACCGCCGAGCAGCCCACTCTCGGAGTAAGCGAAACCACCTGGAGGGTGACTCGACCATCTGCTCTAAATTCGTCTTTACGTATAAATTTCAATTTTATTATTAAATTTTTACTAATATAATAATTATTTCATATAAAATATAATAATAATAAAAAGTCAATAATGATAAATAAAACGAATGATAAAAAACTGTGTCCATTCACCGCTAATTTCACATTTGCTTGACTAGCGATTTTTAACCGTTTTTTTTATTAAAATTCATTTTTTAAAAATTTTCACTTTAATATAAATAACTTTTATTACATTAAATTAAGATACGTAATAAAAATGTCAATAATAATACGTAAAATACGAAAACCAATGGTGGTCCGACACCCCTCCATCAAATTTTTACGGCGGTGAATCGACCAAGTTAGCCCCTTTTATCCCACTAGAGTAGCTGGCTTGGATCATTAGAAAAATTACTTTGCCAGTTTTAAATCTAACATACTCGAGTGTGATCCACTGAAAAAATAATTAAAAGCCATCAAAAACAAGTTTTTCATTTTATAACGACAAGCTTTAAAAAATCACATGTTTCAAAAAGTAAGTTCATATTTAAACGGAAATTTTCTACCCTAACTTCTAACATTTTTTAAAAATATATAAACTTTCTAGAATTAAATATGATCAAAAAACTATTTGTCTACCGTGGCTATAAATGACGAAAAAAAAAAAAAAATTTATTATTCTTTCTATTTATTTAGAGTGACCGAATCACCCCTCTAAAGAGGCGGCCTGGTCACCCCGCCCGACGCATATATTAAAAATAATATATTATATATATATATATATATATATAATATATATAATTAATATATATATATATATATAATATTAATATATATATAATACTTATATATATATAAATATTATAATATATATATATTATTATATATATATAATATTATATATATATACTATATATAATAAGACATTAGTATATAATATATATATATATATAGATCCCTATGGCCAAACTAGCACTTTTGAGGATATTTTTACATAATCATATATATCATAATACAGATCTATTATAAACGATATAATGTATACTATATGATATATATATAGATATAGATAAGTATATATATATGATGTAAATATTATAAATAAACATATATATAATATACTATATATTATATGCGTCCGTTATTATATATATTATATTGATGTACTACAAAAATATATTATTAAATACATACTAGGCCTATATAAATTACTGTATACAATAATATAATAAACATTTACAATCATATAATCCAAACTAATTTAACTTTCTTGCAAATAAAGTAGCATTGAAAAGTTTTATAAATTTGCTTAAAACAATAATGTGTTAAGATAATAGAAAGGTATAAAGTATCTATAGGCCTAAGCAAGAACTGATGTTGAACTATTTTACACTCTTTACTGAAATCAAACCAAATATTAAAATCAAACACATTGCCATGCACAACCTACACTGCACCCAAAGGCTTGTCAATATCCTAAAAAAAAGGCCAATATATACACCACTGTTACCAAATCAAAAACTATATCAAATAGCTAAGGCACATGCTAACCACACTACAAGCTTTAATAAGTTTGTCATATCGGTAGTTACAACATGCAGTTATACTCTAATAACAAACTAAAAACCCATCAATTTGGCTTGGCAAAATATACTAAATGATGCCTAAACACCATATACCATACCTCCTATCCAATCCTTTCTAACCTTTTGAAAGTAAGTCACCCTCAACAACCTTCTGGGGCAAATTATTTAAAAATTAACAACCATTACTGAATGAATGTTATCTTACATCAAGATACAGTCTCTTAATTTCTTACTGTATACCCTGGTCTCCCATCTGTGGTCTACTATAAAGAATTTATTGGCCTCAGTATTATCAATATATTTTGTAGACTTGTATTATGTCCCCTCAAAGAAACTGCCTTTCTACAGAAAACATTCCTAACTCTTTAAGCCTCTCCTCATAGCTCTTACCCTCAAACCCTGAAATCATCCTTGTTGCTCTATGTCATACTCTCTCCAATAAACCTACTGTATGTATTTTCTTAAACAAGGGACCCAAACTGGTATGCAATACTCTAATACTATCCTAACCACAGTATATATAGTTAAAGATAACTTCTTCCTCTTGTAAAGATGACATTGAAATTTATCTTATACCTAGATATTTCTATTACTGATTCCTTGCATCCAAAACACTGATTAGCTACTTCGATTAGTAAAGAATACACCTGAACTTTTTCTTGGGTCTACAGACCCAATCCCCATTTCATATTATAGTTAAATTTATTTAGGATCAGGGAAAAACCTTACACATTTTACCATTAAAATTCATTTGCCACTTATCTGCCCACCCAAGAGGTTTATCAAGGTCATTTTGAATCTTTATACACCCATCATTTTTCCTTACAAGGGTAGCAACTTTGGTATCATTTGCAAACTTAAAACCCTTACATTAGTCCTGGTCTAATTATATATATATATATATAATATATATTATATAAATAATATATATATATAAATATACTATATATATATATATAATATATTAATATTATATACTATACCGTATATATATATATATATAGTATTAGGTCTAATTCGGCGCCCGAACCGGAATTAGCCGGAATCAACAAAAAAATTCCGGCCGGAACCGGAATTTCTTATTAACTTTCGTTTAAATATCAGATGAGAATGTAAAAAAAGTATTTTATATAACTTTTCAACATAAAATCTTACGTTAGTACAACGCCACCTTTGATCGAACTATGAAAATCATCACGAAAGAATAATCTGTAAGTCCAAATATGTTTAATCGTAAACAGAGAGTCTTGTATTTCTAGAACAGGGAAACCACAAAAGAGCAATAGCCAGCTGTGAAATAAGTTGGTTTTGAGGAGAGTTTCTCGCCAAAAAAAAATTTGGTATATCAATGACCCCAAATCACAGAAAATAAGGAATTTTATTGCAATGAGTAACCAGCCACTTCATAGTCACGAAGAGCAGGGATTCATATAACGTATTGCCCATCTCCAACCAAAAATATCTTATTCCTAGTCAAAAATTTTTGTAAAGATGTTACCAACTTCATACAATAAGCAGTATTGACTATAATATCAACTTTCAATATTCATTTACTAAGATATATAGAAGCTAAATAATTCAAGAGTCATTATTTCTTTAACCACTCTCTTGACCACGAGTCTTTAAAAAAAATGGCTGTAATCCCATTGCAAGTATTCTAGTTCTCATTTAATTCAAAAATCACTAGAGTTTAAAATTGATGAATGAAGGTAAAGTTCTCCTAAAATAATCCATTTGATCCTTCGAGATGTAGCATATACATGAAACTTGAAATAATTTGCGACCATACACAAGTTTTATGTTTATTCCAAAAACTTCCCAATTTGTTATAAAAGATGCCTTATTTTCTCAAAGAACAAGTGTTATTTATAAAAAATGTAGAAAATATTCGTACCACATTTCAATCATTAACTGTAAGACTATAAAGAATAACAAAGAGACTGTATCCCACATCTTGCAACCCAACTTACTTGCCAATTCAACATGCTAATACAAGTGAATATACTTATTGATTCAAAAAAAATTGAATCACGAAAAGACCTTTTCAAAGCAGTATATTATTAAACAACAATCATTGTACTTTGACTTGCTAGATAAAATGGCAATACTTGAAAAAACTAGAGTTTTGCAACCCTTTCTCATGGTTACGGAAAACTTAAAGCAAAAGATCAATATATATATCATCAATATATCTCCATATTGAGCCTCTCAGGATATCTTCTCAAACTCCTGAGTATACAGCAGAGTCAGACTTAAACATAAAAGAACTGAAAGAAAGCATTAGAGTTTTAGATTTATAATACAACAATGAAGAGAAAGGATCAATAGACATATATGTCAAAACAAGTATTTTTAAGTACTTAGTAACCCACAGATAGAAACTGACTTTTTTCTAATAAATAAGAGAAATTGCAGTAGGAAAATGGACAATCGCTTGACAGAAGAGTATGCAAATTAATGAAGGAGAAAGTAAATAGTAGTAGCAGAGTAGCAGTACAGAAGGTTCAGCGAATAGTCATCCGATCATTCTAAGGACGACGAAGCAAATCTACAAGAAACTTCGTTTGCCAAGTCAACCTCAAAATCTCAGGAGCATCTAAGAAAAAAAATTACTGCCAAAGTTAATTAGTTTTTATAGTTTAAAAATTGATATGGTCCTAGTCAGTAAGTGTAAAAGGGAAAAAAAAAAAAAGTGGCTCTTCAAAAAGGTGAAATTCTTAAAAAAATTGACATTTTTTTACACAGAAATCATTTCCTAATCTGAAAAAGACGCAATTACTTAATTGGGGAAATTGACAAACTTAAATTTCCGAAACATAGCCAGTACTAGATCCCAAAATACTCTGTTTTCCAGTCTCCCCCAGAAATCAGAGAAAATTTATTCTTCATTTTCACGAACAGGAAATATATGAGCGAAAAAATTTACAAATAGCCCAATACTGGGAATCGTAATTTTACAATGTAATATTACATCCACTGTATGAATGCTACAAGAAGCAAGTTATTATCTGTTTGATTATTTGTTTGATTTTAAGTTGATAAATAAGCAAGTTATTATTTGAATATACTTTCAAGACTAACTTATAATTCGTTCCGGCCGGAATGTTTTCAAAATCCGAGCCGGAAAACCCGCGACTCGGAAAAAATGTCAAATTCCGGCCGTAATTCCGGTACACCAACATATATATACGTATATTATATATATAATATATATAATACGTAAATATATATAGTAATATAAATTAAATATATATATATATATATATATATATATATATATATATATATATATATAATATATGAAAACATATGCAAGCACTGAACCCTTGAACCACTCTTCACTATTTCCCATAACGACTTATTTAGTACACACTGTCTTCTATTCCACAACCATCTTTAATCCAACCATGTACCATTACATCTATACCACATTGTGATAACTTTTGAATTAGCCTTATGGGGGGAACCTTATCAACTGGATCACCTTGGTCAATGCAGTCCATAATGTATTCCATAGATTCTAAGAGCTTTGTCTGACATGATATACCCTTCTGGGGGAGTCTTATAATATTTTGTTATCATCGAAATATTTTTCTATAATTTTCAGAACTTCCCAAGAACTATAGGGCCTCCACGATAATATTTTTTGAAATCATTTTTTTATGAATTAATAATTAGTACTAGAGTTTTACTACAGTGATACTAGGAGTTACTGATAAGATTTTTAGAATATTGTTAGATTAAGGCATATTAAATGAATCAAATACTAATCTTAATCTACCAATAGTTAGCCAAACTCGATCATAACCTAATCAATATCACAATCCTTAGCTATCCTAAGCCGAATATCAAAAAAAAAAAAAAAACATATATTTTTTATATATACTAAATAATAAAAAAAAAAAAAAAAAAAAATCTAATTATTATATATATATATAATAACAAGAAATGCTTCAATGATCTATGGACATACTGAGTAAAATTCAAAGGAGATTACCATATTCATTCGTCCTTAAACTCTAGTTAATTTTACTAAGCATATAACATTCTTGAATTTTAAATCATATTTCGAAAGCAAATATCTTTCCTTATGATAACATAATTTGGCCCTAATACATTGCTCT
>JABUQX010038966.1:0-51233 GCA_015478945.1 Trachelipus rathkii
ATTAATATTCATAACCTTTTTGTTATATATTATTATTATTAATATATATTATTATCTATTATTATTATTAATAATTATATTTATTTATTATTATATTAATTTATTATTATTATTATTTATTATTTTATATATATATTATATCGTTTTAGAGTGTTATTTATTATTTATTAAATTAATGATAAATTTATTTATTAGTTGTTTGTTTAAGTAGCTTATTTTATTATTAGTATATTTTTTGTTATTATTAATTATTATATATTATATG
This sequence comes from Trachelipus rathkii, assembly GCA_015478945.1. NCBI lineage: Eukaryota > Metazoa > Arthropoda > Malacostraca > Isopoda > Trachelipodidae > Trachelipus > Trachelipus rathkii. The sequence goes on from JABUQX010038966.1 coordinate 266, forward strand.
TTATTATATATTTTAATAATTATTATATTATTATCTAATATAAATAACTGTTCAATTAGATATGTCTTTATAATCGTATCTATTTTCATTAAAAATGTTTATTGTGATTATTTAATTATTTTATTATTTATATATATATTATATTATATTATTAATTAATTAATTATATAAATAATTAATTATTTGTATTATTATTTATTATTATTTATTATATTATATTCATTTAATATACATTCTATGATTATACTTATTATTATTAATCTTAGTTATTATTAATATTTATTTATTATATATTAATTATATTATTTGTGTTTAATTTATTTATTTCTCTTTTGATATTTATTAATATATTTTCGTGAAAGTAATTCGATTCATCTATATGTACTATTGAATCCTTTTCATATTAGGAATTTTCATATCAGTAAAAACGTCGTCAGATGCTAAATATGGTAAATATTTATATATTGTAATATTTATTTTTAGTATAAGAATAATATAATTAAAATGTGTGTTTATTTGACATTATAAACTGCAGTTTTATAAATATAGGATATGTTTTTATACAATGGATATAATAGTTGCTTTTATGATGCAAAGTATAAATTTATTATTTTTTATATATTTTCTTTTATTATTTATAATATAAATAATTTTTTAGTTTTGTTGTAAAACACTAAAAACTAACTTTATCTTGTGATATGATTATATTATTTTATATAGCCTCACTTTTTTCTCTTCTTATTAGCTTCTGATCTCAGACCTAAGCTCCATCTTGCGTGTTTTTCATTATAAATATTTGCAGAGTTTACTATATATAACTTTGATTATATTGAAATACAATATAATACATTACATGGTATTATTCTTTTATATTATGTATTATACCTTAGTTAATTGTATGTAATATTATTATATATATATATATATATTTTAATATATATATATATTTATAATATATATTAATATATATATAATATAAATATTAATATATATATATTAATATATATATATATATAATATAAATATTATTAAATTATTATAATTATATTAATAAATATATTAATTATATAATATATATATATAATAATAATAATATATATAATATATTATATATTATATATATAACTATATATTATATAATAATATATATATATAAGTATTATATAATATAGTATATATGATATAAATATATATATATATATAATATATCATAATATTAATATATATAAGTATATTTCTGTCACACTATCTGTCGTAAAGTGAGTCCTAATAGTTTTTGTGGTGTTTTGTTTGGTGGATAGGTTGTTGTTTCACGGAAAGACTAATATTGTGGAATGTGAATAGGTGGGTCTGTGTGTTAAGGTAGGGTATGTAGAGGATTTTATTGATAGGGAGTGACTGTCATATCTAATTGAGTGAAGTAACTCAATATTTCAAATAGTTGTGAGTTTACTTGGTGGACTTAATGATAATTTATACAAAGTAGGATTGAGTTTGGGTAAACATTAAAGAACGGGATATCGTCTGCTTATGTAATTTTTTGGTGGTTGTGAGATTGGTAAGGGTAATTAATATATATAGGTAGGTGGGCATATCTGCTGTAGAAGAGATTTGAATATATATATATTATATATACTTAATATATATCATATATATATATATTATATATATTATATGTACTATATATTAATATATATTAATATATATATATATTATATATTAATATATATAATATATATAATTATATATATATTAATATATATATATGTATATTTAATAATATTATATATATATTATTATTAATATATATATATTTAATATTAATATTATATATTATATTTAATTAATTATAGGTACAAATGTTAAGTTATACGCACTAACAAATGCTAGAATGACCGGGAGCTCGTGAGATTTACAAATATAAAATATTGCTCTCTACAGAATTAGTCCAATCTCAGAGATCAGTGATATATAGTATTTTAATCTTATTCTGCATGGACAATGTCCACAAAGAGTGTGAAATGAGGGTGTGATGGGATGTGTTTTATCTTCATTTCCACGAGCCTCACGTGTCATCACCTGGAGCGCAAATCTATCATAAATTTTATTTAAGCTCTCTCGATAAAATAGAGTAACTCTACATCTCGGACAATATTAGAGTATAGTGCTGTAAGCCGAGGTACATATATATATTAATTATAATCTGAATGTGGGTGGTAGACTTTTTCCATTACCTACGTAAGGGAGGGGTACTAGTAGTAATGGAACCCTACTTCATTACTCCCCAAATACATAAGATCGTGAGGGTGTTTACCGGTAGAATCACTATACTCATCTACTTGAAGGGGTGAGGAAAATAGTCTAATATACCCGTAGTTCCCGGAAGGCCGAGAACCCGACTACTGCCATACAGTGCGGTATATATTTATATAATAATAGTTGAGATCAAAATTAGATCATTTTCCTTACTAAAATTTACCAGGATTTCTAATGTAATAATTTCACTATTTCCCACTAATAATAAAATTAATAGTATTATTTGTGATATATATATTGATATATTTAATTATTATATTATATGATATTAATTATTAATTGATTTTAATATTAATAATTTAGTGACATAAATAACTATAATAATATATATATTAATAATATAATATAAAGAAGCTATATGTAAAAATAAATTATTTTTATTAGATATATACACGAGCTGTCTTAGAGTGTTGGGATTCGTGCCGCTTCCGTATAAGTTCAATATATAACACAGAGTGAATTAAAATGGAATTTATTCTATACTAAACGATAATACAGGTGATCATATAGTGATATACCTTCTAAGAGCTAACATATAAAATTAAGGAGTAGGTCCTATGAGACACTATATCAAATACTCAGGACTTGTTAGCAGAGTGATACGACATGCAACAATTAAAGATAATATAATAATAATATAATGATATAATAAATAATAAATAATGAATTATATATAAATAATAATAAATAAATAAATATAAATTATAAATAAATAAAATAATAACAAAATGCATCGTCTAGTCGATTGATATATATCTTTTGTCGACATACGTCAGTATTGTGGTCTATTCAGCTATATTATATGAGAGATGTAAGTGTTCTCTCTGTTTAAAATACCGGGAGTAGAGAGTATTTTACCTCAAAGTTATACAATTTGTGTTTTCTCTATTTAGACGAAAACTTCGCTGGTTTGCGATATAATTTTACTAAATCCAAACTCATAGATTTAGTGAAATCCATAATTTTATATCATTTTGAGGGAAACGAAGAGAACAACTTTCTGCTCACAAAACTAAGAAACATAAAGCAAAATATATACCACTTACTATGTCAATTATACTAGCAGGTCACTGATGTAAATAATATTTACGAATACTTTTTTAAAAATAATATATATTCATCTTGATATATATATATAATATATTATATACTATATTATACTTAGTTTGTTTTTTTATCTTAAAATAAATCATGTATGGGTATATATTTAGCATTATATTACTTAGTCTAGTTCGTAATAGTATAATAGAACTTACTAGTTCATGAATAAATACGTTAAATAACATGACACTTGACTGAGTCTGTCTAAATAACCTATACTACGTTGAGCAATGTAATTCCATATTAAATAATCATAATCATAATGAGCAATCAGATTAAAACATAATTAAATTACTGTAAGTTGCATTTACTTTGCAGTTTTCAACAATGGATGAGATGTTCCAACGAGCTTTCTAAGGTGAACTGCTAGGTACAATATTTAGACATGATCACATCGACATGATAATGACTATCGTATTATCTCTGTATGAATAGCATTTTAGTCAGCCTGAATAAAAATATAAACAATATATTGTAGATTTTGTCACCGTTAAAAACTCAATATTATTTTAATATTTAACAGAAAATTATCATAACCATACTAATTAATAGTATTATAGTTAATAATAGCTAAATTTTAATATATAATTTTTAAATTGCAAGCACAAAATTCTTTAATTGATTAATTACAATTTCGTTTTAATTAAATGCAGTTTATGAATAGAAAGAATTTTGAGAGATATATTAAAATATATATAAAGATTTTGGATAATACAGTAGAGTTTGTGTGAATAGTTTAGTTATAATAATCTTCTGTCTTGTCTTCTAATGACAGTATGATAAGTGTAGTCATTACTACTAACGATTTATGTTTAATATATCATAAGCTTTTGCGGTTATTTTAAGTTTAAAATAAATAATAAAATCTCTTTATCTTGTCCTTTAGTAATAAATAATATTCAGATTACGACATCACCGTTCCAAGACCTTGAGTATCAAAAGTAAAATTCAATTTTCTCTACATATAGAATGATTAATGATAAATGCAATATTAATTAATATACAGCTTATTCAGAACACAAATATTTATTATATAGAGTTTTTTTTAATACAAATAAATATTATAAAATACATATTTATAGTTATATATAAGACGGTTCAATATTGTAATAATGCTTAGCTATGATCATGAACACAAACATTACAATTATATGTATTTGCTAGAGAATTATTATATCCTTTATATTATTATCATAGCTAGTTAAATATTGGTATATTCTATTCACTGCCACTATTATATAAATCAATAAGTTATAGCTAATTTTTTACTCTTATTAAGGACTATAATGAGAGCTTAAAGTAAATCTATGCAATATCACTAATGATTTGAATACTTAATTTTTAATTTATCTTAGTATTTATCAATATGCATTTTACAGTTGTTTCTACATAAATAGTTTATCTGAATCCTACTCCGATTGGAGGGAGAAAGGAAAGGTTGTTAGTAATCAACGATACATCTGTCTAGTCAAATATATTTCAAATTCTCATAATCTCCTGAACTTCAACAGTTGGTCAAGTGATAGTCTATATGATTATCTAATTACATGTGCAATATAATGTATTTTTAAGTTCACATCCTTCTATTTTGAGTTGAAATCAATTTTAGCTTTACTCTAAGTAATTTTATGCTCAAATCTCTATTCCATAAAAATTAAACGTAAAATTGATATTCTTACACAGTCACTTAGCATCTGATTTGCAATATTAATATTTGATGCTCAGCTAATGTATCCTCTATTTTATGACTAGAGTATCTCTTATATACGTATATATACTTCAATACGCTTCTAAATAATTTTAAAGAAATATTCAAATATTATGCTTGAGCCGTTTAGTAGGATTATCATATAATTATATATCACTATTGTTCTTGCTCAATTTTTAACTATATTCGGCTGTGCCATAGGGGAAATTCATAATGTAAATTTCGAGATAAATAGCTTAAAGAAAAAAAACGTCATCATTATAATAAATATATATTATAAATAATTATAGAAAAAATAAAATATAATATGATATGTCTAATTATATAAGCCAATTAATTTGCTTATAAGTGAGATTGCCACCATTCTAGTGGTTCAGCTTACAATATTCTCCATTATGTGCCTCAGAGAAATCATGTTGTAAATCATTTGACTTCTAAATCTTAAATATATTATATAGTTTGATTTTTTCTTGGTACATTAACATGCTCATTATTACTATTTGTGATACTAATTTAATGATTACTGAATAAATTTCTGGATCGGAAATAAATCAATAATGGAGAATTTTTGTTAGATCTGATTATGGTGATCGTAATGATGGCAATACTTGGATAGTTTCAACAATGGAGTATCTGCTTTTACATTACACATTATCCTAATCTTAGAACTGAAAGATAATCTTTATATTCGGGATAGATATTGAAACACAGTACCAGACCAAAAAAAGAATCAGTGAAAATCACTTAGAAATAATGATAAATATAAAGTTAAGAGAAATTCTTAAATACCATTTTGAAATTTAGACACCATAAACATGACTTCATAAAATTAAAAAAAAATTCTGGTTATTTTATTTGTATGAAAAAAATATGAGAATATATATATATAATAATATATATTATATAGTCAATTTATATAAATATTTTATCATTATCATTATATAATCCCTGTAGAGTAATATTAATAGATTATTATGTTAAGCTTAATAATATGAATGAGATGTCTCTAACAGCTGCAAGAAAATAAACCCAATGATAATGAATAAGAATTTATATTATATACGTGATATTGTTTATATTTAATAAATAGAAAAAGTATTACATATTTTATATTTCAAATTATTCATTTTATTTTTTTTTACTTTAAATATACTAATAATATAAATATATCATAATTATCATAATCCCTCGAATATTATAATGATATCATATATGAATAAATTAATTATTTATCTATTAATTGTTAATTATCTAAAATTCATCATAATAGTTACATATTTTGTAACTAATAGTATGATTGTGAACTAACCCTAAAGCGTATGCTATTGTGGATATCTTGCTATCTATGTTGTCAGATAACAGGAAGCATGTAAGTTAGTTGGGGACGTCTTATGATATGGCCATCGTAGGTTATACTTCTTTAATGATTATTTTAAATTAGATTTTATATAGGTATCTATAATTATATAGGGTAACTATAGCATATCTTAGTATTATTCTTTATTTATATTATGATTACTGGACATTCTATATATAATAAGTACTTATCTTACAACCTAATTGTTATTTACTTATATAATTATTAAATTTTATTAATTGCAGTTATGAACATGATTCTAATAGATATTATATATATTCTATAATTTAATTATTTATTATGTAGTTAGATATTGAGAACATTCTATAGAGTGGTTTAAATACCAGTTTAAATTATACTTACTGATAATTAATTATAGATATTACTATTGCTATGTCATATTTAAACCTTCATTATTGACCATGTACAATACCAATTAATATTATAGAATATATATATAACATATTAAATAGAGTGAGCTATTTTCCTATTTAGACTGCCAGTAACCATAAAAATTAATAATTAGAAGTCATATATAGCTATATATACTCATTAAGAAGTATCCATATAGTAACCATAATTACATAAATTAAAATATATAAGAATTAATACTTAAGATAGCAGAAAGGTTTATCTATGACTTCCAGTCAATTACATAATATATATTATTATATATGTATTACGTATTATATAATAATAAATATTATTATCTATATATATAAATATATTTATTATATTATATATTTCTATATATAATATATACATAAATATATACATATAATTATAAGACAATAAATTTAGAATCCTAAGATTAATGTTAAATATGTACAATATATATAATATAATTAATAAATATAATTATATATCTATATATATAATTTTAATTAAAAATATATTTATTAAAAGAACCGCATAGACTTGTATTAGTATAATTACCAGTCTACTATAATAAATAGAATAAGAACTTAAGAAATCGCATGTAGTTTATTATTATAATCATTGATAGTGACAAAAACTAAAAATATTATTAATGAAAGTCACTAGCATATATGTCCACTCTCTAGAATGTCCCATAATAATATTCAATAAATAAATATATATCAAATATAATATAGATAATATTTATAAAAAGTCGAATAGGCCTTAATTCCTAACTTGTCCCTAGTCTAAACCTATATAATATTATTAATTTAATAAAATATATAATAAATTAAGAAACTCAAATTAAATGAGTACCTGGAAATATTACTCTCAATCCTTAATACTAACTAAAATTGGTAATTTTTAAGCAGTATATAACTCACAACTCCTTGCAATAACATACTCTACATAATATACAATAAAATAAGTATAAATAATTTATTATTATTATATGGGGATTTGGTGGGACGATTTGAATACATACCTACTAGTTATAGCAACTATAATAAATAGTAATAATAAGATAATAATTTATTAAAGTAATACCGTAACATTGACCTATCTAATGACATATCATTCATATTCCTATTCTAACCTCAAAGCTAAAAATCTACGTAAACCGGTTAGCTTTGACGATTGGCTACGTAAACCTAATATCTATCCACATATATCTATGTTTTTATATAATAAGAGATAAAATTGTAATGACAATTAAATACGGATAAATAGCTATTATAAGTATTACTTTGATACCATTTTGCGATACTTAGACCATATAAAAAATGTCTTCGTGTTCACTGGTCAATTTATTATTATTCAATTTTTAACCTAAGCCTTGTTGGGTTCAAATGTATTACAATGAAACATAATGAAACATACATCATAAAAGAATGGCTACAAGGTACTTTACGGGATTTACAATGCTCAAATAGTTTGTTGAAATTGAAAAAATATATTAAAAACTCATAATGATATATATATTATATATATATATATATTATATATATATATATATAAAATATATATATATATATTATATATATAATATTTATAAATTAACTATTACTTACCTTTATTGGTAGATATTTATTAATATAGAATTCTAAAGAAGCTTTATTTATAAATATAATTATATATGGGTAATAATTTAATAATCTTTTATATTTTTAGCGAGTTAAGGAACTATAAAGTTGAAGGAAATAATATCATATTTTGATGTTAATATAATATATATATTATATATATTAATATAGTATATATATATATATATTATATATAATATATATATTACTATATATCATAAATTATATATATATATATAATAATATTATAATATATATATATATATATATAGTATATAATTATATAATATAAACGAGTGATGTTCTTTTATTATATATGAAACAAGCTTTATTTATTAAAAATTAGTAAAGCATAAAAATCTGACACCTTTTATTTCTTACTTATAAATATAAATACAGTATATTAATAATTGTATCTCTTACTTCTTTCTTTTTTTTTTTATTTTTGAGAAATCTCATTTGATGGCTTCAATTTTCTAAAAATTTCATCATTACACCGATTTTACAATAGTAAATATGAAGAAAACATATATCTATATAATGAATAATAATATGATTGTATAATAGGGATAAAAGACAATTGTTCACTAAATTAAAGAGAAGAGCATAGGGAATATTTATTTAGTGAGCATACCTTTTGATATTTATTATTATTAATAAAATTAAGAGATTTAAAATTATATATAACTTTTTATTTTAATTATACCCTTAGTTTTCACATTATTAATTACTAGCATATATGTATTTCTATTTCGACCATAATATTACTAATTACTAATGAAAACTTACATATAGAAAATGAAAAATGGAAAAATTTTAAAAAACTGCAACTCAAATAATTATTATTATCAATTAATATATATTTTACTTAAATTTTTTTTACGAACACGTATAAATAGGAGAGAGGTAAATATTTCACAACTATATATTATATTAAGTTATATATTTAAGATTATAAATGTACATTTATGAATCGCGTGGTTATCTAAAGACAGTATTTCCATATTGGAAACAATGGAGTTACAAATGGGTTAATTGGCTTATGGTAAGTTTTGAGTTGGTATTTCTAAGTTATGGAGGTGAAGCATATAATGATGTATAAAGATAAAATCTATATAGATCTAGAGTTAATCTTATTATACGGATATTTATTAACATCGATAAATTTATTAGTAATAATTACAATAGTAAGATAAAATCTAATCGTATATATATTATATATATATATATATACTATATATATATATATATAAATTAATATTATATATAATATATATATATAATATATATATATATAATATATATATATATATATATTATATATTTATATATATAGTATATATAAATATATATTATATAAGTATATATATTAAATATTAGTAGTGTGTGTGTGTGTGGTGTTAGTTGTTGTGAAATGGCAATTTTTTGGCCTTCATTTATAGCTATATATACCTTGATTTATACACTGTAATAATTGCTCAAGAGCTTTTAGCGTATCATCAAATAACTCTATATATATGTTATTGTTATATATTTTATGTAAGATATTTTTAACGAACTGTTTTTGTGTTTATATTACCTTTTAAATTACAGTTGTAACGAGAAAGTTTGTCACGAGTGGAATGATTGCTTACATGAGGACAGTGCTCAAGTCGCGTACGGAAATTTTAAGGACAGTCATTTTGAGATTTCCTTATACGTTATCTCCATAACATAGGTCATGTCGCTTTCAATAGACATTCTCATAATAAGAGACTTGAGTTTCAAATAGTACTGAGTGTAGAATAATATTTAAGTTTTAGATGAATTCGTTATAAGAAGAGGGGTGTGTTAAATAACTACGTATACTTAGATCAAAGTCGGAAAATATTTGTGTCATTATCATGAATAACATTGTTAGTGTTATAACCTTATAGTATCATGATTTATTATATAAAACGCTGAATTAATGATGTTTATATTAAATTAGTGAACCTTATATATAGATACAGAAAGATAGGATGAGCTACTAAGGTGTCTCTGATAAAATTACGGCAAATGTTCTACTTTTATAAACAATCACTTATAAATTCTAAGTTATTTGTGTTTTATTCACTAAAACGTTTCATAATAAGTTTGTGATTTTCATTAACGAATAATATGGCACCACTAAAAGGTTTGACTTAAATCAATTAATATTAATAATCTTAGCTTAACTTAAATTAGATAAAGACTATTTTTCTGTGAACTTTCAAAGAGTCCAATCTCGATGACTATCTAGTAGGACAAAAATTTTTGAGGGACAGAGACGACGACTCCAAACTCAATATATCAAATGTAAATGAAAACAATACGCTAGATATAATAATATAATAATTAACGTACTCAAGAGACCCAATATAGAGTTGAAAGTCCGAGGTATCATAGAGAGCAGCACAAAAAAAAATAAGCAAAGGTCACATTTTCCCGTAATTAAAAGAGTGGTGAAATATTAAAAAAGTCGTGTCTGATTATAGAGCTATTAAAATTACCACTAAACTGAGAGGTGAGCATAAGGAATTAAGAAGTTCTCCACAATTCCTCCCGCAACAAGATTAAAAAGAATCTTATAAACTATAACTCAACCTTAAAATAATAAATCACCAGTTATTTACTTTGTACAAATTGGAAATGAATGATGAACTTATAATCGGCACCTCTTAAATCATTAAGTGTCCTCGAAGATAAGCTATTCCTAGAAAGAACTTTCTCGCCAAAGGGGAATAAAAGAAAACGAAAATAGGATATATACGTAAGAAAATCCAGGAGAAGTCTTAACTGTACAAATAGTATAGGCGAGATAAATATTGTGAAACAGATTATAATAAGCGTAAGCTCATAGATGCAAGACCACGAAAGTGATGCTTGTGCTCTCATTAGAACATACAGATCTGATGAAAACGATGTGCCAGACTTCGAAAAATTTCTTCCGTTGGATCACTAACTCATAAAATCCAAACGGAAAAATAGCCTATCAACGAAATCAACAGTATAGTCGAGCCAACTCTTATATGATAGCATGTAATACAGCACCGTGGAATCTGTATTTTATAAAACGTAATTCTGACATATTACGAGGCTTTAATAAATACGAAGGTCATACTTGTGCGATATACTCACCTGCTATCAAAGTGATTCTTACCCCTAACGAACTATACATTGGAAAACTACAAAATGACGGAACAGGAAATGTGAAGAACTACACTACCGTTAAAGTACATATACAGTCGACGGGACCGAGCATATAAAAGATTTCGTGATCTGAGCGTGAGAATCATGAGTCATAGTACATATTAATAGAATAATTAAATATAACGCGCGATTGATAAAAATTAGGTATATATATTATAAATATCATTGATACAAAGGGGTTAGGTTGAATTATTACCAAAGAAATTTTAATAATTGATAGATTAAATAACAATTCTGATAATGTTTTCACTTTATAGAAATTTTAGGGTTTGTCTTGATCTTTGGGTTATTCAATTCACTAACGGTATAAGAGGGTAGATTTGTTACTGTGTATCAACAAGATGTATTATAACTTAAACGGTTTTAGAGAAAATGCATGTTATTCATTGGGAGGTAATTATTAAATAATTTAGATAATTCATTGGTGAGTGAGATGGATAGTGACTTTTATTAAATAAGTTAATAAACAGTAATATTCATACTATAATATAGTTATAATATATAAATTGTGAATCATAATAGAATTTATATATAGATTATTATATTTATAATAAAGAAAAACGCAAATTGTGAGTAATAAATTAGATTGATAAACTAAGTTAGTTAGTTCATAATCTGAATATGTACTACCTGCACACACTGTATGCATTGTGGAGTTAATAACGTGTAGTATCAAATAATAATCGTAATGTGCTTATCTATGTATGGTGAGTATAAATAATTACTATTTAAGCACGTGATTATATGATACAATAAAGTCTGGAACGTTTATTAACAATGATAACATAATATATGATGTGGGTGACTATTTTATTTATAATGTGTTACTTTAAAACTCTATTATGATACTAAACTATTATATAGATTAATTAAGAATGTATGATGTAAATAATATTTTCTGTTATTTATGGCACGAGTGTTCATTCTTTCAGAAATGCTTGGAGTGGGTGGAGTGTCGTCTCCCCCGCATACCGAAGAGTTTCAGATGTTTATCCCTCTGGTGAGGCTGGGAATATATATGAGATCGTAGAGTTCTGATTTTAACTTTTTAGTAGTAAAACATAAAAACCTCATGTCTAGAAATGTAGTTATACATTAGTTGTAGGACAGATTTAGAAGATATAAAACGCTGAGTGTGAGATTAGTCAGTGATAGAGATTAATTTTAAATAATCACTTAAATAATGACTGAGTTACATTGAATGAGAGCGAGTGATACATATAGCTGATTTATGTAATTTAAATGCCATATCTAAGCACGAATTCATTATATTGAAGAATAGTCATAGTGTCAGGAATGTTGTTTAAACAAATTTTTAAATTTCTGATACTTATCAATTAAAAAAATTAAATATATCTATATAAATAATTATAATATTAATACAATTATATTAAATATTAAATAATATAAATAATAATTAAAGTAAGATATATAATATAATATATAATAATTATAAATAATAATTAAATAATGATACATAATCTATTTATTCACACAAAAGATAAAGTAGAGATGTAAATAGTGATGTAATAAATAATAACATCCAAGTGAGAGAAATAATCAAATAAATAAAATTTAGTAAAGGGATAAAATTTAAGTGATTCTATGAACATAATTGCTGAGCACCTAGAACTAATCAGAGCCTTTCGAAGCTTTAACTACTTATAATAACGCTTTTTCCTCTATAAATTGGATGTGGCATGATGAGAAGAGTCTGATAGTCTGAAGGAGTATTGCCTAACCCACTCTTGTAAACATGACGGCTTCAGAGGGTACAGGACGAGTAGATATTCAGACGTATAGTAATTATGCTATACTTAGCAATGTTGGGTTATAATATATAACCTCACTATTGGTCACAGGTGGCACAATCATATCACTACAAACCCACTGCCATTTCACTCTATTTATCACTTTCTTACTTATAGTACCCTATATTGTAAAAATACTCAAAGTTCGTTACTTTTTCTATATCACGGCAAATCATCTTGAGGTGACAGTTAAGTATCCGTTTTAACTATGTTTTTTTTATGGTTCGTTATCGTCCAAATGTAGCGCGGTTATTATCACTCAATATCAATGAAGTTGCTGATTGCTGATTTGCGAGAGAAAGTATTCGCATGGCATTTCAAGAAAATAGCTGAAGAAAATCACTAATTATCGATACATACATCTATATACTATTTTACCACATGCCAAATCCATATTATTATTAACTATATGTACTTATTACATTGTATTATACTTATTATTCATGTTTATATTCAATTTAGTATTCACACCAAATCATAATAACTACTGTATTATATAAATATACGATATAATATATATACATACAATCTTTTGTCCTTTTAACAAAGGAAGTTACCGTGTCGTATTTTGCCCCAAGCACCGACCGATGTAATCAAGATCTCTTTGCTCGATTATTAAAGATCTAGTACAATGAGTCAAGTACCTAAAAACAAACATTTTTTTGAACTTAAGAAGAATACCAGATTAAGATGAAGTATGGAGACATAATGTAGATAAGGCTCCTGCTTAGAGGGACGCACGGGGCGGAGACTCCATCGTTACCTTCCTGTCCTCCGATGAGCCTATCTCGACGCCCCTTAACAAAAAAATAAACACAAACATAACAAAAAAAGCGTCTGTGTAACTCGCGCTCTTATATTGGAGTTTTAGCATAACACATACACTCGTGACATAAGGCGCACTGAACGAGCGTTCGGCGATTTCTCGATATCATGGTTTCTATTCTCATGTAACTTACTTTAAAGGTGGAAGGTTGCTAATATAATTATATCACTAAAGGAATTTATATTTATAGTACTATCTGAATACACATACCACCTTTATATCTTGTACTATATATTATTAATTCATACTTTTCTATATAATAATATACACATTATTAGGGTTCTATAATCATATGGTTAGATATTAGTGTCTTTAGTTAAAGTAAGTCTACTGATTTCGATTTATTAACAGATTCGATACAGGTTAAGATAAGTATTGCTGTAGATTTTTATTCATTTTAAAATCTGTGTATAGTCTTAACAAACTTATTATATTAACCTGAATAATTAGGTATGAGGAATAAATTAGTGATGCTGGCCACCATTGATCAACGTTGCATTGTAATAATCGGAAGTTTCAACTAGAGATGGTCTACGCTCGAAAAGTTGTGTTATTATCACTTAAGTTATACCAATCAAAGTACGACGATATAAAGCAGATACACATTATATATATATACACTCTCGCATAAATTATTCACATATACATAAGCTATATAGTTATAATGTAGACATAGTATAATATCTTAATCATAACATGTATTCATATACAAAATATATACTAATAATACAACCTTATTATATGAATTTCTCTTTACTAATTTTTATTGTACTTGTAAACTAAAAAATATATTTACAAAAAGAATTAAGCAAAATTTGTAAATAGATAAAAAATTTTATATTCACAATGACTGAATCGATTTTAAACAAATAAACTCAGTGATATCGCATAATCTGAAAGCGTATTTAGAATTATTTTTCCTATATCAATTTTTGAAAAAGAATAAGCAGAAGCAGCTTTATTTTTTATATTTTTATTGAAAATATAGACATAAAAAATATTCATTTATGTAAATAAAAAAAAAACAAATATTTTTTAGAAAAGATTGTTTTGTATATTAAATATGTTCTGTACGTTTAAAACAGTATCTTCCTACCGTGTACACAAAGATCACATCTGCTCCTACAATTACCTCAATCAGAAAAAACTAACTATTTTCATAGTAATATCACCGAAAAATTTATGTCTATAAAATATGAGAAAAGCATAAACGAATAAAAAATATTGTTTTCATATAATTAAAAAAAGACAAGTCAATCGATAATAACAATTATCGATAGTTTTTGTGCATACCTAGAAATAGACACAAAGCCGGTGCTAAAATTCATAGCATAGTGTATACTAATCTTTATTCATCGGCTTCTTATATAGGATTATTTATAATGGTGGCGATAAGTATATACCAATTTATGTATAATCAAACCTTATCCTGAACATTGGGCATTTGTTTGGTAATTAATTACATATTTACGGAGTCTCACGTATTTAGCTATTCGTAGATTTAATTGTACTTGTCAAAGTGCTATGTTGGCATAGCCTGAATTCTGCAAAAGGTATTTTAGTTTTAAATATTTAATTTTTTCTCTTCAAGTTCTAAAAGACTACTATAGAAAAACTTTAGGGATCAATATTCTATAAAATTAACAAACCATCATATAGTAGCTATACCGAATTACCTAAAATATAATATCTGTGTAATGTAGGTTATAAATTAGTATATTTATTATAGGCCCAAAGGTACAGTATTTTCCATATGAAATTTAATTTGTAGATTTTAATTTATTTCAGAATATGTTCATGCTAATATGAAAAGGTTTTTATCTGAATATTTGCATATTCACTAGCAAGTTGGATCATTGTAACTGTCTCTCTGACCCAATATAGGAGGTCTAACGCTAACTAGTACAATTTTAAAACAAGAAGAATCAATATGGATAAAATCACACGAATTAAATTTGATGAAATACTAAATTATTGACGTTTTATAAGTTTGGTTCAAGAATATATAACTGAGGAAGCCTTATTATTGAAGCTTTAATTAGTAAAATAAAGTCGTTGCTAGTTATTTTTTTTGACCCTTATCCATATACTGAAATTGTATTAGAGTACATCAGGCTGTATTTAACAACTTGAAGTAAGGGTATAATAGAGGTGAGTATATTAATGGAGGCTTAAGAGTATAGATGTTAATGAAATGAGAATACAAGAATTAGATGATAAGAGTATTAGTGAGAGTGCGGTGTACCTAAGGTCACAACTGCTATATTCAGTAATATAAAGCGTTTAGCTTATGCTTGAAATAAGAGGAGAGAACTAACATGAAGTGATATCTGGGACTCGTAACAGAAAGAGTTCTTTTGCTTTTTTTGTGATAGAAAAAAAAAGACTAGTCCTTATGAAACTAAGTGAATAAAATAATATAAATGTTGAAGATATGAGGTATAAAGTTTAAATATAAAATATTGAAATTTAAACAAAATAGACTTACGCTAGTCAGAAAGATTGAATTATTTCAGCACTGTTTTATTTATTCAATGACTCTAAATGGTCAGAGTGCCGATCTTTTATTAAGATTAAAAAAACAAACATTTGTGCGTAGTTTGTCTAACTAAAATATATATTTTAAGAAAGTCTCAAAAATTCTCAAAATTCTCTGGATAACAAGAATACTCTAATAGATCTTGTAAGCATTTTAAAACCCCAAGTTCAATTTAAAATAAT
Organism: Trachelipus rathkii; assembly: GCA_015478945.1. Lineage (NCBI taxonomy): Eukaryota > Metazoa > Arthropoda > Malacostraca > Isopoda > Trachelipodidae > Trachelipus > Trachelipus rathkii. The sequence continues at coordinate 17,319 of JABUQX010038966.1, forward strand.
TAATAGCAAAATAGTAAGATTTAATACAGAATAAAATATATTCTATAATCCTCCCAGGAATAAACAATTTGGCTGGATGCAATTAAGAGGGTAAATGATTTTCAATTGTCAAACAACTTTAAACCATAACATTTCAGTTCAGAACAACATGCAATTGCTTAAATCATGTCATGCAATATTAATTATAGAGCAAATCAAACATATTTACAAGTTTAAAGCTCATGATAAAAGACCAATACAAACTAAACGCCTAATATATAACTTAATTCTAAAGGGAAACTATTATTTACAAATCAATACCAGCTTTTTCAGAATTTTCCTAAACTTACAGCACTTCCTTGCTGGTCTAACCGCTACTGCCTACTCTAGTACTGGAGGAGTCAGGACAAATATTAAGAACTTCTTCACAGAATTGTCAATTATCATCCTCTTCATCTCTGATTTCCCAGAGTGGGTTAGACAATTCATTGTATACGGTTAGCAAATAGTATGCGAACAGTTTACCAATGTTTTGTTTAATTGTTTACTGACCTAATATTTTTATCATACCCAACAACCATTCTATGACCCTTCCCAATCCACGAAGGTCTGTTGTGTTGGCAGCTTTTATAGTACATACTTCACTACACTTTATGACATTAGTCACAGACTCTGATACAGTTTCTACTAGCTCCTCTAACTCAACAATACTCTTCGTACCATAAGTCTTTTGATTCTTCATAAGGTTTTATAGTTCTGCTGATCCCAACATTTAAGTACATGACATCCCATTCCATTTCTCTCATGATCTTCCAATCCTCTAAAGACAAAGCAGAATATAGAGTGATTTCAGAAAGGAATTGGAGTCAATTGAAAATTATAATCCACTTTTCAGATAGAATCTATAAGTGAAGTCTGGAATTTATTACGCGTTTGACAGGATAACAGTGCATAGTTCAAAATAAGAAAGCTTTTTAGTTGGCACAGTTTTATAAGCAATTTTTAACAGTCCTAATAAGCTTTTTCCAAGCTGCTCCAATAAACGCAGCATAAAGAGAATTTTAATATGCTTAATGTGACACCTAGTAAGGTGAATCACAAAATTCTTGATAAAATACACTTACCTGCAGGATCATCTCCTGATTTCTAAATGCTCGAGCATTTATCAGATACAGTGAGAAGGAATAGTGTACTATTGCAGAACCTTTGAAAGGCAAGAAAAGAAAGTTTTCTGTAGACATGTCAGGACAAGCTCTAGGTGTAAGGCCCAATCGCAACAATGAAAAAGTAAAATATACATTTTGTAATTTCTTACTTTCTGTGCGCTAAAGAAGACATGTACCTGTGAAAATCACTCCCACATTGATGGAATGGTTTGATAAAAAGTTAGTTGGTTTTTGGCAGTTGTAATTTGGGGATAAATTGTAGAGAGAGCATTAATATTTCTTACATAAGAACAGAAGACAGGGTTTTTTAACAGCTTGTCTGGCTTGAGGTCAGAACCCTTTATTTCTAGCATAGTTTAAAGTAGTTTGTACCCCAAGATGCTGAACTTGGGAATGAGCATTAATAATAAATCTGGTGAAGTGGTGTACTTTGCCCAGTAAAATGGGATTACAAATATCAAAACTAAAATGAAGAGACTTAGAAATCCTCCCATGGGAGCGGAGAATTTCATCATCGTCCAAAAATAGATCTAGGTTTTTAACGAGAGAGGGAATAGGCTGGGAATCATCATTAGTTTTGAGAAAACTAATTTCTTTTCCAAAACATGCAAGCTACATACGCCTAATCCAGTAAAGTACAGCACATTTGGCGGGATCAGCTTTCACCACTTTAATATACCTAAATTTAAACAGATAAGGAGTTATCTTAATCAACTTATCAAACTGTGAAAACCTTTCAATGTCTAAGACATCATCAACAGCATAAGTCACAGTACAATGTACAAAGGACTTAAGTTTACACTCAGGGGAATGCTCAACAGCTCATGTGTAGGCCAATTTTTTAAAATCATTACACAAAATTGGGGGTAAATTTACCTTGAATTTTTGATTTCAATAATATTTTTTTAAATGATAACACTTTGGTCAATAATAGTAAGGATTGCTGTTGGTATCTATACTGAAATATATAGGCAAGTTAATATTCAGAAAGTATTATCATTTTTGGCTAATTCAATGGTTCTTTGGCCTATTTTAACCAGTTTTTATATACACTTGGGTTAATTTGTTCCCATTATTTCACAAATCCTTTAAAATCACTAAATTTAAAAATTTTAAAATTAGATTCTTCAAAGGAAGACAAAATGCGGGCAAACACTTAATGCAGCACAACAGCCTACATAAGGTCAAGGCGAGGGATGCTCAACTACTTCAAAGGGGCCATTTTAGCCTTAAGAAAAGTACCAATTTCAGAATGTTTCACAAAGCATCAATAAAACCATAGACGGTTTTGAGCTGTCACAAATACATAGGCGAAACCATAAACTTGTCCTTATCAAGGACATTCTCCTAAAAGATAATTCAGAAGCCTGATATATAGAAATAGCAACCCTTTTCCATTATTTCTAATTTTAGAATAACTCCTTGAGGTCAAGGATAATGAAAGTTCCACATTCACAATGTCCTCATCAATATCTTAATACTAACTGTTAAAGGCAAGATTAGCCCCAAAGGATCAAAAACAGATGCTGACAAAATTTGCCTTTTAGTATTAGCCTCTATGTTAAGATCAACTTTCGCCACCTTAGGCTATCATTTTCCAAATGATATTTATAACCTAAAACTTTCTCTTCTGGGCCATGCGCAGCAAATCTGCCATCCGCTTCAAACATAGAATTTAACTTTGCAGTTAGAGATTCAACTTCTAAGTTTAAAGAATTTATCCATTCACCCATTGTTTCCTTATATAAATGTATCTCTAATTACTAAAGATTTGCTACTATAAAGGAAATTATCTACATAAAATTTGCTGCTAGCAGTCTAAAGACATAAACATCTGGAAATTTAGAGCAATGGTGTTTCATGACAAAATGGAGAATAAAGGGGCTGCTGACAAAACCAAACACCAAGGTGGTGTAGCGGTAGGTGACAATTTTGCCCATTTTCTACCCAGAAAAAAACAAAATCTATTCTATCCTCTTCAGTAAGTAATTTAATAGCAAGAAGCGCTTTATATCAACAAGAATGACATATTTATTGCATTCTAATTTAGTATTATTTTAGAGTGAGGACATTCGGTCAATGCCTGGAGGCAGCTTCATTCAAGAAGAGCAATTTTAAGGATGGTTTAAAGGAGCAATTGAAACTGCGTATTTGGTCGTAACTGAGCCTCAGGTCCCTTAGGACGCCGGATGGGAAATGAAAATAATTTTTTGCATATACATAAATGTTTATATCCACCTTCTCAATAATAACAGTCAACTGTGCTTAAAAACTTGCATATATATCAATAAAATCTTATATAATAGTAAATTAGAGACAACGCCATCAACGGACTTCGTCGAAACCCCCACAGGAAATTAAAGAAAACGGAAAAAAAACCCCAAAGGGTTTATATTAAAAAAATTGGTTATTAAAGATTAACTGTTGACTATTTTAAAACTATTTATTACATTCAAGAAACTTGCAAATTGCTTTGCCATATATACATTAACGATCCAAAATACCGAAGGTTCAAGAGTAATTAATTATCAGGACGTGTCTACACACGTCCTCAAAAATACTTGTCAACTGGATTAAAAGTATGAGGTTGGAAGGATTAAAAACCTGATTAACAGAGAGGAATGGCAAGATTTTCTGAGACGTAAGGGCTCCATTTTTATTAGAAGGACATTCAGGTTTAGTCAATTTGGTCAGGGTATAGAAATTTTTAAAGTATCATACCCAAATGTATAAAACAATATGCTGCTCTTAAAAACAGCTCCATTCATACTCTCTCAAATGAAAAGGTGCAAAATATTGTACAAATCATATATACAATTAAAGCATGCAATTCTACAAATCATCAACAACATGGCCTATTAACATCAAGAAATTAACTGTGCCAAATTTATTTTATATTCTCTAAAGCATTTTTACACAGGTAATTCAAAACTAATATCAAAGACTCAGTCAATGAACAAGCAATATTGGAAACTGGTTTCTCCAGGCATAAAAATAACGAAAGAGCTAAGAGAGCTTTTTTCTTTCGATGAATAAAACTAATGTATTCATATGCTAATACTATAACAAGTTTTCAAGTCTGATGTGCCCTGCATTTTAGAAACTAACATAATGTATCGACTCAGAGTCTAAAAGAGTTAAAAACGGCATGGTTTACCCTTGGTGCAAAGTGATTTCTATAAATGGGAGGAGATAGTTTGTTTCACCCTTATTAAATTATGCAAAGATAGACATAGGTTTGAATCTGCTAATTAATTAGCAATGCCTTTTATACGTAAGCAGAATATGAGATAAAAATGTTTACATATCATGCAAGCGTAAATACTAAACAGCCCCTGATTAACCGGAACATTTTCTCAGTGCATCTTGACTCGAGCAAACTTACAAATAAATATGCAGCTGGTCACAGCGTTCTAGCCTACATTCAATGTCTGTGTAAGATGGACATTTATTCATGTTACGACCTGCCATGCTGCAAAATTTACACGGGAAAGCTGAATTAGCTGCTTTGCTTCTAAAAGGAACATTAGATTTGGCAGACTTTTGGGTAGTCTTAAAGTTTTCAAGGGTACCTTTAGAACCATTGGGGGTGGAGTTTTTCAATTATTACTTATGACCTTGTTATTGACCACCATATTACCATAGCTTATATTATTGTTAAATTTATATATTTAAAACCTTATTATAGGGTTATTATAATAGTTACCTTGTGTCTGCCAAATTACTATCCTAAAGTATTACGCTTGGCTTGTGACCTCTGCATCAGCTCCAAGCGTTTCATTAAGATAGACGAATTCTCAAACACACGTCATTTATACTTGGGTAATTTAGAGTTTTTATCGATTAACAACATTATAAATCCATCCGTTCTGTTGTTTTGAGTAAACTATCATTTTAAAACCTGCAGTATCAGAGCAAGGAAATCTATAAACGTATGAGTGTAGTTCAAAAGCTAAGCTAACCTCATTATAATGAATGAATTTTACCTCTGATAAAATTATCTTCAGAAGGAGAAATGTCTAAAAGATAAACCATTATTTTTTATACTATGAAAGCTTTATCTAGGTATTCAGTTTTTAAATATCTAAAGCAATGGACTAATTAGAGCCCTCAGGACTCAAATGTTTAATTCATATTCATTATCGCCGTACAATTGCTTATCAAATGTATAAGTTTCTCCTCATTTGTGTAAACAGGGTTGCCGTCTTACAGCTTTAAACTTAGACAAAAAACGGGAGAATGCTAACGTTATCTGCTTCATCACCTCATACTTTCCTACTTGAATGGAGGCCTCTTTTGCACTTCTAAAAGGTTCAAATAAGATCAGTTTCTATCTAGATCATAGAATTAGGCCTACAGTAGAGGTTAGAGAAAGGGTGATTTCAGATCTTCACAGCAATAGAAGGATATTAGGCTTTGTTTAAGTTGTCAGAAAAGTGGCAAATCGATTCTTTCTACATCTAATTTATACAAACATACTGTTGCGCTCACGTACAGAAAATTCATTAAGACTTAAAATTTTTTAAAAGTTATGTTTCAAATATTTTTATCTGTCTTCTCCAAAGAATTTAAATAACTCTTTTAATTCAGATATTTATCTTTAATAAAAAGAGGGACAAACGCTAGTTCTTAATCTAGCTATAATTGCATCCATCCTTCTTTTTAAATCGTCTCGTTCCTACAATGTGAAGATTATGAAGTAACTGGCATTCTTCCATATCAGCCATAGTGATAATAACTAAATATTTTAATAAAGAATTAATATTTTCTCAAAAAAACAATACGTTAAATTAAGCTCAAATTTAGGCAAGTACTCCAAGTATCAAGGAAATTCAAAAAGCTATATATATAAGGTGAGAATAATTGAAAATAGCATAAGCTAATTAGAATAATTAAGATAGACGTCCTCTTTAAATTTAGGAAAGTTATTTGAGAAATGTTACCATGAAGTAAATTCTGAAAATTATGCAATCACAGCAGTTTAGTGAACTGCTCTACCCAATTATGAGGAAAGGTTCTAGCCTAACTAGTTAATTTTCAACAAAAACAATTTATAATCACCATTAAATTTTAAATGTAAAATTAGCTTTAAAGTTTTGTTTCCAAGAAATTTAAAACTTTTTTGAGGCTTAATTTTAGTAAAATAAGGTAGTTGCTATTACTTAGTTTTTTGAACTACCATATAGCTGCCATCCGTAAGAGTACTCTGTCAACACTTGAAATAAGGATAAGGATTTAGAGGCTATGAGAGTGTTTTAGAAATAAAAACAGAAAAGATAGAATAGACTTAACAACTAGTCCTGCTAATTCAGAATATAAAGGATTAGGACCAGCTTGGAAAAAGAGATCCTTAACAATAAGTTCTGTGAAAATCCTCTCAGGCGCTAGTTTACACACAACATAACTAGAACTAATGTTAATAATATAAATGAATACTTAGTTTAAAATAAAATAGCTTACTGCTACAAAAGGATCGGAGCTATACCAACTCACGATTTATTCAATTGACTCTTAAATTTCAAGTGCCTCGTTTTTAAGTTTCAAAACAAACTTTCACTGTTGCCTAACAAAATATATTTTTCAAGAAAGTCTCCAAAACACCAAAACAGTGTAGAGATACAAGAAATATCTAAATCTGTAACATTTTAATCATGTGTTGTTCAAATTATAAAATAGTTACAATATTAACATAGTAAGGTTATTAATACAGGAATAAAATATTTCTAATAACTTTTAATAAAATGCGAAGGTCCATACTGTGCGATGTACCCCCTACTTCCCCAAAATCTCCCTTCCCCAACGACTCAACGAGAAACTCTAAATCGACGGGACCAGGGAAATGGAGAACTCGCCCGCTAAGACAAGCAGCTGGCCGGGCAGGAAGATTCGATCTCGATTGTCAGGTATGTAATAGAAATTATAACGAGCGACTAAACTAGGGATAACCCCAATTCCTCTCTAACTCAGCATCGGTCCCTTAATAATTATCGTATTAAATCTAAATGCTATGCTAAATCTCTTTTCACATCTGTTCCTGTACTTTCGGGGTTATTCGGATTATCCGGGGGAAAGGGAATTGCTTTCTGTCAACAAAGAAGGTATTACACTAACGGTTTTGAAAATGCATGCTACAGAAGGTATTATCTAATTGATTATATTATGGGCATAATGGAGGTGTGATTATAATAATGTTTAAATGGAGTAGGTCGGCACTATAATAATAGTTATACATCAAAATGTGAAATCATATATGGAATTTATTAATATATATAATTTATAATAGAAACGACAAATTGTAATAAGATATATAATATGTTAAAATCTAACTGTAAAATGGCATGTAGTATAGGAATTCGAAAATAATAATTGTAATGTAATAGTATGGTAATTATAGGATAATAATAAATATCACCGGTGATTATAATAATTATATGATGGACACGTTTATTAATAATGATGAGACATAAAATGATGGTATATATAAATTATAATGGGTTACATTCTTGCTACGTAATGAAAATATTACGATGACGAATATAGGAATGATATTATGACTTGTTAATAGCAGCTATTACACGAAAATGTTCTGGTGGGAGTGGTCGTCCACAGTAGCCGAAGAGTCAGTTCGTTCCACTGGTGAGGCGGGAAAGTACGGAGACAGAGTCTTAATTTAACTTAAGTTTGTAACTTTCGATGTAGAGGCAGGAGGGGTAGCTGTTTGCAGATTTAGAAAACTGAGAGCGGAGATATTTTATAAATACTAAATGACTAGTTATGAGAGAGGAAGGAGTACCGTAGCGCTTTTGATTTAATTGCCCAGCGCGAATTCAGGAAGAACGCAGGGTGCTGGGATACTATTATACTAGTATAATAAGGGTAATAATAATAATACAATATAATAATAATAAAATAATATAAAAGGATAGTAATAATAATAATAATAATATAATATACATATATAATAATAATAATAATAATAATAATAATAAAAGCATAATAGAGTTAATAATAATGATAGTAATAAAGCAGATCAGTATAAATAATATAATTATAATACTATATTTTCTTCTTTGCTTCATCATCATATATAATTTGTCAATCAGAAAGTCATTAACCTTCGTAGTCTTGCCTTTACTAGAAATTCTCTTTTGTGTTTTCAACAGCCACTAAACATAAGAAATATTCACGAACCACAAATATGTTTTCCGCATTTTTATTATTATATACTCTTAATTTTCTTTATTATTTTAATTATTCTTATAAAACAAAATTGCGAGACTTAAGTCATTAATTTTTTTTATAGTATAAATAATTTCGGGGGTGGGGGGTCAGACCCCCTGACGCCCCCATAGCTACGGCCTTGTGTGTGATGGTTCGATTTATGCAGTTCTTCTAAAGAGAAAGGTAGGTTTAAAGTTTTTCATCTTATCAATTCTCACACTAACTCTTCCATTCTCCTTTTAGTCCGTCGATTTGCTGCATCACTTTCCTTATACTAATGCTATTACAATTAGACTTTGTTCTTCAAAAATCTCTTGTCAAATACCTCTTCATCTGAGATGAACTCATGTAACTAATCATGGAGGAGTTTCTTTTTTCCAAGCCTTCGACCCCAGATATATTCACTATGCTCATTCTTTCTTCTATTATAAAGGTAACGCATGTAGCACTCTTTGAACTTCAATTTTCCCCGACTCAATTAATGCATTTTCCAAACCCACGTTTCGAAACTCGTTGACCCTTAGAATTATGTTTCCCTCAACTCCATAGTAAAAGTAAAGTATGTAAAAGTAATGATAATGATTATGTGGCAAGAGTTGAAACATTCACTGAAATACGCAACGATGATCTTTATCTTGGAAAAATTTTCCGGTTTTGTCTCTGAAAATATATGAAAACTCTGTAACTGTGACTTCTTCCTTTCTCCATAATATAACATTTTCCTTAGGCATCCCAGTGGAAATATATTAATAATCTAATTACTTTATTGAGCTATCAATTCAAAAGAGAAAGCAAATTAGGTAAAGTATAGTAGAATATCTATTAGAAATTTATACTCTAATATGATGAACTGAGAGGAGAAAATTTGCCGAGTGTTTATGTAAGGATTATATATATTAGGATCATTTATATTAACTATTACATTTGTACTCAGATGCTCCCTGAATCGATTTTCATATTAAACTAGATTTACTTACGAACATTGTAATAGCCAAAAAAATTTAAAATTTAACATATAAAGTAACTCACATAATGTGTCAAAAAAGGTCTATAAAAAGCACAACAGGAAAATACATTCATCTAAACTTCTCAGAAGAAAAAAGTCAACTTCTCAGAAAGGGTGTCCATAAGGCCCGGAAAAACTCTAAAGTAGGGGGGTTTACAGCCATCCTGGAGGTTCAAGGTAAGAGCGTCGGACTTTCCTCTCAAGAGTCGTTTCGTAGAATTCTTTTTCCTTTTGAAAGCTAAGAAGAAAACTATTCCCGTTGAGATCATTTCTTCAGGACTTAAGAGCTTGTTGAAGACTTTAAATGTTATGCAATATTTCGCCTCGAAACTCGAGGCAATCTCAGGCAGAAATGAAATTTAATTTGGGCAACGGAGCTAACGATGAAATCTTTTGCAAATAATTTCTCATTTTGATACAAACGCTATTATATCAAAAATAATAATAAAATTTAACATATAAAGTAACTTCACAAATGGGTCAAAAAAGTTCTATAAAAAAAGACACAACAAGAATAATACTTCATCTAAACTTCTCCAGAAAAAAACATGTTACACTTCTCAGAAAGGAGTGTCCATAAGTCCGAAAAACTCTAAAGTAGGGGGCTTACAGCCATCCTGGAGGCTCAAAGGTAAGAGCGTCCGACTTTCCTCTCAGAGTCGTTTTCGAAGAATTCTTTATTTCTTTGAAAAAGCTAAGAAGAAATAATTCTTGCATTTTGATCAAATGTTACTTTATATGTAAATTTTAAATTTTTAGGGCTAATTACATCGTTTTATTATTGTGGAACTATTAACAAAATATATCATCATAGCCGTTTCACAAAATAATTCAATTACTCCCTGAAGATGCCTCGAGTTCGAGCGTGAAATATTGCACCGAACATACAAGTCTATAACAAAGCCTCGTTAAGTCCTGAAGAAATGATCTCACAGGAATAATTTTTCTTCTTAGCTTTCAAAAGGAAAAAATCTGACGAAGCGACTCTGAGAAAAGGTCTGCAACTCTTACCTATTGAACCTCCAGGGATGGCTGTTAAGCCCCCTACTATTAGAGTTTTTCGGACTTATGGACCCCCTTTCTGAGAAGTGGACAGATTTTTCTTCTGGAGCAGTTTAGATGAAGTATTTTCTGTTGTGTCTTGTTAATAGACCTTTTTTGACACATTGATGAAGTTACTTTATATGAGTTAAATTTTAATTTTTTTGAGCAATTTACAATCGTTTATAATAAATAATAATATAATTAATAATAATAATAAATAATAAGATATAATAATAGATAATAATAATAATGATAATAATAATAATAAATAATGAATATAATAATGAATCCATAAGTGAATAACAATAAGAATAAATCATAATACTTTAATAATAATATAAAAACAGAATCAGTTGAAAGCGTTGTAATAACCACTATTACAAAGAGCACTTAATATATAGTACATCAATCCGTGATAATTTTTAATCTTATTGAATATTAGTATTATTATTTTAGATTCAGTCTCATTCTCCTTCATTTATTGTCGGCATATTTAATTATTATTTTGTATTTTTAATATGATTTTTTAAATTTTTATTTATTTTTTTTGCAATTTATTATTATAGATGTGATTAATGTATTATGAGTATATGTGGGTATATAGGTCTTGAAATATCTTTGTATATGAAATGTTTAAACTAAATTCTAGAAGAAAGCAATGCCTTACAAATAGTATCGAATAGTATGTTGAATGAATGCTGGAGTAAAGAAAGCAAACATCATTTGTTGGGATGGAAACTACCAATCCAAAATATCTCGCCACTTACGGTCACACCCGGACCACAATTATGAATTTCGCATTGAGGATAGATCTTAGAAAATCGGAGAAGAGCTTAGCTCCTGCCCATGGTTGGTGGCTAAAATATCCTGATTTATTCTGAAACAGCTATATTATCAAAGAAAAACTAAATGAAGTCAGCACTGGAAAAAAACGTAACGGCTCTTTCACGGCCAATTTGATCATCATGACGCTCTATTTAAGCGGAATTGGTGTTCGCGGGAACAGAGCGAGGAACGAGCCACATGCAAATGCGCTGTCGCGTAGCAGTAGTGCTCGTAGACAGTCTTGCTCCGTTAGAGCAAAGCGCAAGGCTATGTTATCATTAAGTTTACTGTATTATTACTAAAATAGTTGGTGGATCACGATCTTCCAATTTTATTTTTTGCGGATTCAAACCATGACTGTATATGACGGTATATTTATTAAATATCCTGTCGGACGTTGGCGGACCGACGCCAAGCAAGCACCACAATAGATTTCTATGTGTTCAGGATGTATATATAGGTCCACGAGGCAATGACTTGGTAATATATTAGAGTATACTAGAAAGCGAGTATTAGAGCAATAAAACAACCCAAAAATATACAATTATGGATCAAGTAAGTCATAACGTTAAGCTATCATGATGAGAAGCTTCTATTTAAGGTGATGTTCAAATGTACACAACAACGATGTAGGTGTGAGATCCTCTCCTCCGTCATTCACTGAGTGGCCAGAAAGGGTAAAGGAAAGAGTCGGAAAATCATTCAGCTTGGTCTTTCGAGCAAATCTTTGGAATAACCTGAGGTTAGGGACACTTCGCATATTCTTTATGTGTTTCAATCAATATTGACACATCCTTAACACAAGCTTTACTGCTATAGTCATTCTATCAATATGTCCCCATCTTCCTTCCTATTGGTAAATCTGAACAGAGCCTTATAACTCTTTCTTAATTTTAATGCTTTGTCTCCAACAGATACATCTTAACCTAAGCGTACCATCTGGCATTTTATTTTGGCTGATCTGAACAGAGCCTTATAACTCTTAATTTTAATGCTTTGTCTCCAACAGATACATCTTAACCTAAGCGTACCATCTGGCATTTTATTTTGGCTGATTTTATTTTATTTTAATGCTTTGTCTCCAACAGATACATCTTGAGACCATAAGGGCCGCTACCACCATCTATAGGTTAATGTGTAATAAATTTTGGATGCCCTCTAGAACAAGCCTTTTAATAAACTCTATATGATCTTTAATGCTTTGTCTCCAACAGATACATCTTAACCTAAGCGTACCATCTGGCATTTTATTTTGGCTTTACATTGGCTTTACTTTACATTTACATTGTTTTACGCTAACTATTCCTGGAGTGATTACTTTGACTCTAAAGGCGTTTCGGCCTCTGCACATAAGGTGATGGACTGTAATCTCTGATGGGATTAACAGGTTTATTCCATCTACGTCTAATCGTTCTCCTCAAAATTCTTAATCCGATCTTCCATGTTCTCGCACCAATTAGGATAGAGACAGTTCGTATAGGGAGTGGAAAAGTTCTCATTCTGCTTTCGAACTCACTAATTTTTATTTAACTTTGAATAGTTGCTCGGATATTATTCGAAGCAAAAATTCGAAGTTCAGTTAATTAAAGGAAGCTGGCCTCTTGGTTTTGCTTGTGACAAAGTCTTTCTGACCTTTTGACAAAGCATTTCCAATAATTTCTGAATAGCTGCTTTTTTCGTCTTATTTGCTTTGATGGTTTTCTCTAACTGAAAATCTAATCTCCTGTTTTCCTCTAGCTCAACTCTAGACGACTCAGCCAATCCACCACCTGCTCCTTCCCCTCTCAGGTGACCAATGTCTTATTGTGATTACATTTTATCGAGTGCATGTGCTCCTGAAATCAATGAACATTAATTAGGTAAGTGTTCCGGATGCCACTTTTGCCTTTGCTTTTAGGGAGGGTGAGTCTGAGCTGGCGTCGTACCTAGTTCGACTATACTCTCTGTAAGTCAGTTTTAATACTTTACTTCAGTGGTGGAAGCGCATATATTTCAAAAAAAGAAGGCTGCCCTGATCTATCTAACTGTCTTTCTATTGGCCTCGCTTTTTTTGTCTAAGATCTTTGAAACCATTCTTAACTCTCACTTCTTGGATCATCTGTTATCTCATTCCCTTCCTTCAGGTCATCAGCATGACTTTCGGCGCTCTAACTCTACTGAAGATATGCCATTCTATCTCAAAGATTTATGGTATTCCTCTTTTCGGACTATTAAGAGTCTTGTGTGGTGACGTTTAACACATAAAGGTGTTTGACAGTGTATATGCGTCCCTGCTCTCCAAACTCTCTATCTTTGTGTTACTTTCTTTCTTTTCAATCCTTTGGTCTAGCTTTCTTTCAAATAGTTCCATAGGCCGTTGTTGATCTGATGGATTTCTTTCATCCTATTTTGTCAATAGTAGTTTCCTAAAAGTTCTTTTTTATCAGCTTATTCCTTCTTTTTGTTGAAGATCTCAGATGAGAACTTTTCTATTCATATAAAAATGTCTCGACACTCCGTTATTCTACTCATTTCAAATCTGTTTCCTTGATGAAAATTAGTGAGTTGTATATTTGGATTTTGAACACTCATTGTTTGCAGATGAGGATGCGGTTGCCGATATTGAAAATAAAGCGGATATCCGCAGATGCGGATGTGGATGCAGATATCTGGTTCACCTCTAAAAAAATAGTGCTATTGTTCTTGTTTTCATGAAAATTATTATTATTATTATTTATTATTATTATTATTATTATTATTATTATTATTATTATTATTATTATTATTATTATTATTATTATTATTATTATTATTATTATTATTATTATTATTATTATTATTATTATGATTTATTCTTATTTGTATTATTATTTTATTATTATATATTGATATATATTATTATTATTTATTATATTAGTTATTATTATTACTATATTGTGAATAATATTGGGCATTAAATAATTATTATCTATTGGGCAGAGAAAGAGAAATTATTATTATTATTATTATTATTATTATTATTATTATTATTATTATTATTATTATTATTATAGATTTATTCTTATTTGTATTATTTACTTATAACTGGTATCACGATTAGTGCTCAAAGGGAACAAAAATGTTTTGCAATTAGTAGCCCCTTTTATAATTAATTTCGATTATTTGTTAGTTTTCTGTATAAGAAGCTTACACACATATTATATTAATTATACATATAATGTTACAGTATTTTAATTAATGGCTAAAGGAATCGGTCTAAGAGGAAGGCCTTGTTTATGGATTTTATTATTATTTTTATTATTATTATTATTATTATTATTATTTATTATTATTATTATTATTATTTATTATGGTTATTATTAAATTTATTATTATTATAATTATTTATTATTATTATTATTATTATTATTATTATTATTATTATTATTATTATTATTATTATTATTATTATTATTATTATTATTATTATTATTATTATTATTATTATTTATAATTATTATTATTATTATTATTATTCATTATTATTATTGTTTATTATATATTTTATATGAGATTAATTATTATTATTAACTGTTTTATAACAAATAAGAAAGCTACACACACTAACACGCAACACACACCGCACACACACACACACACACACACACACACAACGCGTAATATATAGGTATATAATATATATACGTATAAAGTGAATAGGAAAAATATAAATGGTAAAGGTAGGTATATCTCTAGGTAGGGTAGGCAATAGTAAGATATATATATAAGTATATATAATATATATATATATATATATAGTATATATAATATATAATATATGATGTCTAAATCATCCCATGTTAATCGCAATTAGAAGATGTAGAATAAAAGAAAGAATGGCATAAATGGGAAGATTAAGAAATTACTGCCTTCTCTGGGATGAACCACCCGTTTGTTGCGAATGAGGACAATATACCCGATGCTATACAACTTAGCTATCCTCCAATCCAAAAAAAGTTGGATTCAAGAACAGTTTTAAGCAACGAGCTCCCGTCAAGGCGACATCACCAGGTAGTCCAGCCTGTCCTATCCCTCGTTCCTTATTTATTTTATGAGTGTTAAATATTGCATACTAAAATTATGCAATATTTAACATCTGCAAATATAAAGAACGAGGGATAGGACAGGCTGGACCCTGGTGATGTCGCCCTCGACGGTAGCTCGGTTGCTTTATAACTGTTCTGAATCCAACTTTTTTGGGTTCGTGAGGAATAGGCTCCAGTGTGTATAGCATCGGGCTATAGTCTGTCCTCATTCGCAACAGGTGGTGGTTCAATCCAGAGAAGGTTCAGTTAAATTCTTTTGCTCCCCATTATATATTTTCTTTACTTATTATATTATATATATATAATAATATATAATATAGGTTGTATTTTAGAGTGGAATAATATATAATATTAGTATATATTAGATATAATATATATATAATATATATATAGTATCATGAGGATATATATGACCTAATATATATATATTATTGAAGTTATTAGAGTTATGTAAATGCTAGATTATAAGCATGCAGAGTAACCCAAATAAGAATGATTTTCTCTTAGAATGACATAATTGTTGGACGTTATTTTCTTCTTCTTGGCGTATCAAATGAGATCATTTTTGATACAAGACAATTTTACCATGATTATTATTACTATCATAGTTATTGTAATTATTGGTTAATATTACCTTTGCAAACAAATATGTTTTGTTGTTTATTCATTTTTCTTCGTGATGTATTGCATTGACTGACTATGTTGCGATTTTGGAATATCATCTTTTGGGAAGCAGAATTTCGTTACCTTAATTTGGATATGGTTCTTAATTCAGTAGAAAATCCTGAAAATTCCACAAAACAGAAGTGGCTGGAAGGAGGTGAATAACTTTAAATCTTCTCTTGGATTTGTCAACTGCTTTATAATTCTCATTTTCTTTTATAGATAGAGATTAGCGAGCTTGGGAATTTGTGTTAAAATTGAAATCGTGAATCTAATATAATAGGAATTAAAATTGTGAAAGACAATGTATGGAAAGGAGTAAAAAGGAGTATTTACATCACCAAATACCTGTAATTAGTCAACTGGTTTCAGAAACCTTTTTCAATTTTTTCTTTTTTTTCTTTTTGCATAAAAAAAATTAAAAGTTTTTTTCTTGTTTTTTTTTTTTTGTTTGTTTTAACTGTACTTTTTTAACTTCAAGTTATTATTATTATTAATATTGATTATTATATTTATTATTATTTATTATTATTATTATTATTATTATTATTATTATTATTATTATTATTATTATTATTATTATTATTATTATTATTATTATTATTATTATAATTATTATTATTAATTTTATATATAATATATTAAATTATGTTAAATATAATAGAAATCTATAATGTATTATTATAATATTATTATAATTATTTTATAATTATAATAATATATTAAGATTATTTATTATAATTATATAAGATATATGATATTGCATCCAAATATTAAATCTAATTGTAACATACATTTTAAATACTCGTTTATAATTTATTATTTATTAATTGGAGTTTATATAAATTATTAGTATTAGTTATTTATTATTATCTCATTAATTTATTATTATTTGATAATCTATTGTTAAATGTTATTGTGATTAATGTGATATATTCGATCCTTCAATATATAATATTATTATTAATTTAGCTTATTATTATTATTTATTATTATTATTCAGGTTTAATTTTACAACTATAGATTACTTAAGGATTACTATTATTATGTTCTTATTATTATTTCATATTATTATTATTATTATTATTTACTATTATTTTTATTATTATTTGATATAATTATTTATAATTAATCGATTATTCTCTTATGGTATTTATCTATTCGAATGTATATTGATTATTATTGATTATATTATATTATTATTATTATTATTATTATTTATAGTTTAGGCAATAATAAAAATGAAAATCAGCAAAGTATATATATATTTTAATTACAAAATTTCTAAATTAGTATTTTTTATTATTGAAAATTGCATTTTGTTCCTGGTGACTGGGACAACCTGATTTCTGGTTACTCGGTGAGGTGATATTATAAAGCTGGTTCGCCAAATCCCAGTATCGATACTTCATTACATGAGCAGCCATCTTGGGTTGTCTGGATCTGGTGAAAAGCCCTTTCATGCAGCCTGGGGGCCTGTTAGTCTCTATAATAAAATATAAACCGATAATAATAATGTTTCATAAATTTTAAAGAAACAAGCTATATTTCCCTATAGGAACATAATTAAAATCATTACTTATAAGTAACAAAGATATACCTTGAGGCGTAGCGAAGTCGGCAAAATTCCAGATCATTTCTCCTAAAAAGAATCCCATCCCCCTTAGGGTGTCGAATGCCTTGAAATTTTCGTACATAAGACTTACTTGATACTCCTCCGACCAGGTAAATGAAGGCCCCTACAGATAGAGAGAGGGGATCAAAAACTTGAAAAGTAAAGTTAAAATGGTACTTTATTCGCCTAAAATTAATGTACGCCCAGCATTTGAAAGATAAGGAGAACTTGAAAGAGAAGAGGAACCTGAACTGTTGCAGTAAAGCTAGCGCATATGAAAACGATGTTCCCACGAGACAGTTTCGTAAGTTTGCTGATCAGCTCGTTTTCAATCTTGATAAAAGCTAAGAGGAATCGACTACCATCATTCTTCGTTTTCATACACACATTCCTACAGAGCAGCCGTAAAGACCGCGATATATGTTTTCTCTCTATCGGGTGTTTATTTCACTCCTAAACATGCATTTAATTGATCTGTTTTGCGTTCATGTTTACTTTCCTTTGTCCTAACCTTTAAACGAACTAAGAGAGCAACCTAGAAACAAATTTGTTCGCGAGATCGGTCATACCGACAACTCAGCAAATTAGTTGGCGAGAACTGTTTGCACTTTAATGTTTGTGTGTGTGTGTGTGTGTTGTGTGTATGTGTGTGTGTGTGTGTAGCCATGTGTGTGAACGATGTGAGAGAAGAACTCGCCAGGCAGGCGCGAAGTGTAGAGCCATAAACAAGTTCAGAAGCTGAACACTGAAGATCCTCTGTGGTCGTGAATTGTGTGTGCTGTGTGTGTGTGCCTGTGGTGTGTGTGTGTGGTGTGTGTGTGTTTGTGTGTGCGCGTTGTATTCCTTCTTTTTAGACATCTTAATAGTGTTTGAACTTCGAATAGTTTGGGATTCCGCTTGGCTTTTCGGCATTCTCTTAGGTTTGTCGGCTCTCTCTAAACCACCTCAAAAGCGATATCATATGATATAAATATGACCGTTGGTTTTTGATAATATACACAGTGCAGTCGCACCTATTAGTAAGAGAATGCTTATAGATAGAGCTATGATCCTCGAATTAACAACATGTGGACGCCAGATGCTAACACTTAACAAAATATATCCGAACTTTGTCTCCACTTCAGAGTAGACGGGCAATGGAACTATGACATCGAGCTTTGAGGCTGACTATACTTCAACCTGACGCCATCAAGTGCACACGGTAACAATTCATGCGCATGCAATAAGCGCAAATAACTAAAATTATACATTAATAATAATTAGTTTTATCCAGAATAAGATAGAGAGTGAATTCTGAAATAAAAACTGAATCACATAGATTAACATACCTGAAGTAGAATTACTAATGATAATAATAATACATGGAATAGAGCGTAATTAATAATAATAATAATAATAATAAAATAATAAAGTAATAAGTGAATATTTGTCCGTGAACGATAGAATATAAGAATAATAATACCATCAAATGAGTTAAATCTAAGAATAAAGGAGTCTTAATAAAATATTAAATAATAATATTATGAGATAATAATAGGTAAATTGCATATAATAATAAATGATATAATAATAATGAATAATATATAAGTAATAATCAAAGAATCAGGAGAATAAGATAATAAGTGAATATCCACAGCAAGGTGTTTACGTTAACGGAGGTAATAATAATAAATAATAATGGGTAATAATAATAATATTAAGTATTATTATTTAGTAAATAATATATGAATTAAAACAATAACGAATAATAATAATAATAGATTGAAAATTTATTTTAAATATTCCCAAATATAGGTATAATAGGAATAATAATATAAACTGATATTTTAATAAAAAATAAATTATAATTGTGTTTAATTTTGTTCATATAAATTTCGTTAAAATTTCCCGATTCAGACCGTATTAATCCTTAATATAGCCATGGAGGCACATCAAAACAGTTTGTTTGTCAGCAGAAAACTTTTTAATGATTAGGTTATGTATAACGCCACGGACAAGTGCGAGTGCGGATGCATGAGCGGCGCTTATTTTGGAGCGTAGGGCAACACGCAATTTCCCCAGATGCTCTCACATTACGGAAGTGTTCGACTGCGAGGGATGCAAGCTTCCGCTCAGACCCGTCTACTGCCCACGGAGCCTCAACGTAGAGTGTAAGCTTTGGCCTAAGGGGTCAATTGGGTGAGGTAGCGGGGTATGTCTTTTGCACTGTTTAGAGCCGGTAGGCAGGTGCCGCAATGCAGTACGATAGCACAACGTCCAAACTTCCTGCGGTGAGGTTGGCGATGCATTAAGGAAAATTGCCCCCGACCTCCAGGGCCCGGCAACCGGTCCTGTGTCTTCCCGCCTAAGTATATTAATAGTGTGACCTGGGAGCCTAATTTGTAACCTCTATGTATGCCACCAAATCACAATCGGCACCGTATTACCCAGATAGATATATGAATTCGCCATGTGATCAAGCGCATTATAGCACCATCCGATAAACAGTCGGACCAGGCCACCCACGTAGTTTGTTAATTTTGTCTGAATTATTAAAAAGCATAGGAGAATAAAATTGCGTCGAGAGTAAAACTGAAACGAAACTGGCAACAATTGCCCATAAATAGTTTCAAAAAGCACGCGTATCCGTGCCGGCCCTCTTCCGAGAATCAACAACAAATGAAATTTAATTAACAAGAACGCCCAACTGGACCATTAAAATCCTACAAGCTACTTGTTTAAAAAGGGAGGTGACCACCCGAATTTATTGTAAAGGACCTCTCTCTAGGCTGCTCTCATCTCTCTCTCTCTTCTGCTCTCTCTCTCTCTCGCTCTCCTCTCTCTCTGTACTCTCTTCTCAATGTCTCTCCTCCTACTCTACTGCGTCTCGTCCCCCATTCTAATATCCTTTTTTAAAATTTGTCTTCCTTTTAAGCTTGTCCCCTTCGCACGAAAGACAAGTTACGGACGTTCGATTGGTGATTAGATTGGTGCGCCGTGGACCCACATTAGCGCATCAAGGATTTTCACATGTTAGACGTCGTTCAAGTACACTTAAATTAAAGGGGAGAGTTTGCAGGACCCTTCTCTGACCAGTATCTAAGAGTTGTCTGTTACTCTACTTGCTTCTGCTTCTCATCCTGGCACCTGTCCCGCCTCTCAGTCTCTCCTTCCACCTGATAACGTAATCAATTATCAATGGTAAATGGGAAGATAAATAGAGCGTTATAATTTCAATGCCGAGATATATAAGAGTCATAATTCTCACCTGATTGATAAGATTATCCATCCTGAGAATGGTGACGTAGTATTATATATTATATATATGTATTATATCCTGTTATATATATAGTTAAATACTGATATTAGGAAACCAAAAGCGATAATGAATGATATAAACTCTCGTAAGTACTTTCCACTGAGGGGATACGTCATTACCCGTTGAAGGCATTGCGAAAAAATATATACGTATATATATAATAATCTATATAGTTTGAACCTTGTAAAGTTATGCTGGCTAAAGATCCTAAAATAGTAGTGATGCTCTAGAAGAAAAAATATCTTAAATTGTCAGGAAATGTGCAGAAGAAGAACCGCATTTTTCTCCCGACTGGTTCATATCCAGCGCTTCTCTGCCTCCCGACAATCGCCAATACCATTCGATACCTAAAACCAAAGGCTGCGAGGACCAAGTGCGCAAGCGTCTTATCTGTCCTGTAAACGAGTCGACTAAAAGCAATTATTTTAAAAATTTCACACTAATATATAATATTCCCGTCCAAATATAGCTACTCATATTATAATATATAATTCTCATGTTATGTTCGTGACGGGGCAGCGTGCTATGTATTAGAAAAAGAGCAATAGTGTATAGGCAACATTTCGCCCTTTGGTAAAATAATGATACTGTAAAGTACCTCACTCTACGCACCAACCAGGGGTAAAATAGTTCATGAGTAGTACATTACTATCACGCCCAGCTCTCAGCTTGCCTATATGGTAGTATTCATATATATATATAATGGAGTATATACGTTTTCATTTTTAAAGTTTTATTTTTAAAACGTTTTCTTAAGGGAAAAATTAATATCTATAGCATAAAGAGAGAATGGCCTGAGATAGGTCCCGTTTACACCGAGCTCCAGCGTGGAGAGGAATGAGCTCCAAATAGCATTCAATAGTCTCTAGTGCATTTCTCTGGGCCTGCCTGTCGTATACCCAGTATACAATGTTGTCTGTTGATACCCTGTTTACGATCTGGACGACATTGTAACAGTCCGTGTTAACTTGTGCATTTCCATTCCCTATATGATGGATGGACTCCAGTGTGGGTTGAAACATCAACAAGAAATAACCCTCATGCTACGATGATTCTTCGACAGCTTTAAAAAAAATTGCAAATTCATTTTCATAAACACGAAGCGCATATATTGTTTATGCACTCATCCATGAAATAAACGCCGCCAACAATGTTTAAATTGCGCAAACAATACGTAGTTATGATTTAAAAAGGGTGTTGACATTATTCTTTTAATGGACCAAATCTGAGACACATTTTTTATCAATCAATAAATGTCTTGATTTTTCCTCTCACGTTGCGAAATATGTCATGTGATGTTCAAGCTCTCTTTCGCACACGATGGAACCATGAAATTAATATTCCACTCAAAGATAATCTTCATGGCAAAAAAGAATATAAAAATAATAATAATTTGCCTGCCACGGATGATATAGTGAAGCTTTCAAATTTGATTAATGAAAGAATGTGTAAGTTTGTTTCAGAACTAAAAGAAAATACAAATGAAGATAGTTGGAGGAAACTTGCTAATGTGATATTAGTGCACTTAGTTTTATTTAACAAGGGAAGAGAAGATGAAGTTCCACAAATGCTCTTGTCAGATTATTTAAATAGACCATCTTCGAATCCCAATAACAACAGTCATACAGAGTTTATGTAGATGTTAAGGTAAAATATAAGTATACGATCAAATATTGAAATTAAAGGATTCATTAATTAATATAGATGTGTAGAAACATTTTCCCGCTATGTCAGAAAAGGCCATTACCTTGAACCACTCTCCTCCTAGGTAAATACTCGCTTTAACGCTCGAGTTGCTCATGAAAGCACAAAGGACAAATACATTTCTGTCTAACCACGGGAGGAGAGGGGACAGAAAAATGACTATTATCTGAAGAGAGAAAAGGAGAGCATGAGAAGCATAAAAGTGAACTGGAGAGAGAGCACCAAAGGAGCGAAGGGGAAGACCCACGGAGGATTAGAAAGAGAGAGAGATCAGAGAGAGAAGATAAACGGCGATCTGGGAAAGGGAACTGGAGAGGAGAGAGAGAGAGAGAGAGAGGGGCTTGATTGACTTATTATGTGTTAATTGACCTTGTTAGATTGCAGACCAACTGTATACGCTTGAGTGTTGCATACACTCAATGCAAGATAGACACAGTTAAAGAGTGGTTGTGAAGAATCTGTCTGGAAAATATTTCTAAGGGGCACTATTCTTGTATCGCTTTACTGTTGGCGTAGCTGTCCATCGCCTCGTAGGTAAAAACTATAAAGTGCCCCCTCAGTGAAACAATAACTGGCATATCTGTTTTGAGATAGGCTAATGAACAAGGTGGACATATTGTATGGCTCGATTAAGTAATAGGGTACACAAAATAGAAAAATATATTAATACCAGGTGACAAAGATGGACAAATGTCAAAAGCAAGATTGTTGTGAGCGGAAAAACAGACAGTGGTGGCGGGAAGTTACGCGAAGGGGAAGTGAAAACTTTGATAGATCGTTATGATATAGAAATGCTTCTTAAATCAATTGCAGGAAGCTTGAGAGGAGCTAGTGATGGAATCAAGACGTTTGAACCTACTCTTCGAAAAACCCGAATCTCGAAATCTGTAAGAACGTCATAAATAACCAACCTCGTGATCCGCTCTATTATTATCACTTAGACGTTTTGTACTTCAAACAGTCTTCATCATTGTGGAGCCAGGGTAACTGTACTTTAATCATAGTATGAGACATATGTCATACCTTAGGCTTTCGCCAAGATTAATTTCCTCAGAACATCGATGACCAAGTCCACATGTGTTTAGAGTACGTTGGAAGTTTCTTTCAATCAGAATTTTTGCCTTTTTTTTTAATACTTCCTTTTAAACATTAGAGCCAAAATCTGGAATCAATGTTAAATGAACACGATAAAGCAATATGAAAATTTTTCTCTTGTTGGATTTTTCAAAGCGGAGAGCATAACGTCGTAGCCTTAGATCATATTACCAATCTTAGGATTGAAACTTGTCACTAAAGTATTCTAGTCGAGTAAATGTTATGTTCAGCAGTAACAGTCATCGACGTGGCTTGAAATTTCTCTGTACATCATAGGTACTTCAAAAAGGAATTTCTTTTTTCTTTTATTTTTTTTTATCGCGAGCGAAAAGAAAAGAGGCTGATTCTTTGTTCATAAGATAATTAGAAAAGATACGACTATTTGTCATTACATTCCCATGCCACATGCCTAGATAATTACTGACTATTGTGAAGGTGTGAATTCAGATAGTAGCAAGCCATTTGTGCCCTGGCGAGCTTCTCTCCAAGAGCAAACAAAGTAAGAGATGAATGTGCCCTTTAATATATGGTGGTGTGAAAAAATAAAACCTCTTCCTCATGATCGGAATGCTTCTCGGAGAGAGAGTTGGCTCTAGTGCAATAAAAGATTATTTTATCTCTTGTTTTTATATATAGGCAAGATATTATATATATGTATATAATATTATATATATTCTGAAGTAAGGCCAATGAATATATTGCTCCCTAAATTTATATAAGTAAAGTCGAAATAATTATTACTCTACTGCTAAGTGATATATATATATATATATAAGCTATATATATTATATAGTATAAAAAAGAAAGATAGAATAGGTTATGGGATATAGACCTGTAACTATATATACTTGAAAGGTTTATATACTAGGAACACAATATATAAATAATCAAGATGATATATATATATATATATATAAATATATATATATATATATATATATAATATATATATATATATAATTATTATATATAAATAGTATATAGATATATATATATACTAATATATACTTTCTTTCTTTCTTTCACCTTCCTCTTTGCCCCAGGATTGGTGGCGGTAAGGTGCTGTACAAGCATTGGAAAAGAAAAGCAGTAGAGAACATGACAAACCGTCGAAAAGAAAGCCCAGCCTTACCGCGCCCCCTCTGTACCATTAATAAGTGAAAGCTCGTCACAGACAGAAAATCCACCCTAGAGCATCATAGGACCCGGCGGAGCCCTCACTATGGTTAAATCGTCAATGGTAAGGAGTCATCCCCTGGCCAGGTGGGCCACAACCATGCCCCCATACAAAACCCCGCCATTCTTCTCCTATCATGCACACCTTTAATTCTGCGCCTCTGCCAAACGCACATTCTCTCCTTCAGACATCGTTCACCGACTCAATCACTTTCTCTTCGTCTCCCAGCCGTCCGTCCAACCAACACACTCACCGGTATACATCCGCTTAACCAAGCCGACTTTCATTCATCCTTTCCACATGACCAAACCCATCTCAACGTACTTTCATTTTATTCTCTCATTTACCTCTCTTTAAACACCACACCACTCTCTAATTAGTTCATTCCCTCATTTTATAATTTCTTTTCACACCTAGCATGCCCCTAAGATTGTCCATCGTGAACACATTTAACTTTAGATCAATACACCTCTTATTCCCAGACCATAGTCTCACTACCATACAATAAACACAGGTAAACAACATACCCTCATGTAAGATCTAGCGCACTCTATAGACTTAGTCCCTTTACATTCACCAACGATTAATTGCACCAGCCACCTTCCTGCAATTCACAACTTTCCTACTACACTCTGCATCATCCGTTCCCGTTCATCCAACATATAGCCCCTAAATATTTAAACTCGAACACTTGCTCCAGCTGCTCAGTCATCTAACAAACTTCACACTGAGACTGTCCTCACTCACAACCATAACCTTACTCTTTATCTACGTTTACGTTCAAACCCCTCCTTTTACCTATTTACCCTGCCAAATCTCTCCACCAATCCTCTCAAACTCTCTTTCAGATTCGCCCACTCAAAACCAAATCATTCCGCATACAATTTATATTAATATATATATATAGCTATTATATATAATATATATTACATATATATATATATATAATATATATAGTATATATATATATATATATATATATTATATTATATATATATATATATAATATATAGTATATTAGTTAAATATTATATAGGTATGAAGTATTATACCGGGATATATATATAATATTATATAGTATCCCTATTATATATATATATATATATAATTGTAAGTAATTATAATAAATCATATAATAAATAACCAATCCAATAATAATAATAATACCCATTAATACATCTTTTGATATTAATATTAATAATGATGTAATAATAATAAAATGAAGAATAATAATAATTAATAATATAAATAAAAATAATAACAAAAAATATTTTCGTACGTATGTGGATTACCGAGGGATGATACGACGGTCGACTTAGCGCCATATCCTACCTCCGCAGCGAGCATCTTTAATGACCCAGGTTTATCTGTAAGTCATAAAACATCGAAAAGCGTTTCCCTCTGCACGGATAGACTGACGTGAAATCTGGATACAACTTAACAGACCGCCCAGCCCGGGTGGCCGCGTAGGTCAATGGCGCCGCAACGTGTTCACCAGCATGGAAGAATATAACAGGATTAACGCCATCGAACTGAAGGGCCATCCAGAGAAATTAGATGCGACTGAATATAATAAATATATATACCATAATGATATAATACCAGGAATAATATATATATATATATATATATATAGCTTCCTAAAATATAAACGATATATAGAAATAGTAGGATATTATATATATCATATATATATAATATATATATATAATATATAAAATGTTGAAATGTATATATATTAGCCTATACTTTCTTTACGATATTGACAAGTCTTAAAGTGCTATGTGGGCTTTGCATGATTCATATTATGTATTATCATTATTATTATTATTATTATTATTATTATTATTATTATTATTATTATTATTATTATTATTATTATTATTATTATTATTATTATTATTATTATTATTATGTTTTTATTATTTTAAACGGTATTTGCTTCCTTGTTACATGCATACTGTGTAACATATGTAAAACTCAATCATCTTTGAGTACTGGGGTAATTTTCCGCATCTTCGTTAGTTTCACTTTTTATTATTATTAATTTTGCGATATTTGATTATTATTATAATAACGAGGGTGGTGTGAGTCAATTAGGAATTTGGGAGTGGCAGATGAGATTAAAAATTTAAATAATAATAATAATAATAAAATAATAAATAATAGATAATTGGTCTCTGAATGAGAAACTGCAATATTTTTAATATTTGCTCCATAATTATTTTATTAAGCATGAAATTTCATTCGTACGAAATGTATCAAAAACATATATTTGACAATAATTATTTTTATTAGTTTAAAGTAATTTTTATTATATTGTAATATTTCAAACATTCAAATTAAGTTATAATTAGTGAGTATTTTAATAAAAAATATAATATATATAAAATAATTACGCTATGATAATCTCTTCCGTAATAATCAAATATTATGCTTTAGATGAACCAGTGGACATTCACAGTGTTTGAAGTAAAATAAACATTTATTTCCAAAATTGATTATTAATATGTGTAATATGATATGCATTAATTAAGGCATATAGCTAAAATGGTTTAGATATTTTATCAATTTTTTTTTATCTATAAGATAATTGATAGTTTGCTATGTCTCGGTAACTTTGGTACTAAGGGAACTTTTTTATAAAATAATTATTTATAATAATAAATTTTGTAAGATCATTATTTTTATATTTAAAGTAATAAAAAAAAAAATAAAATAAATAAACACTTAATAAAATAAGGAATAATGTAATATATAAATATATATATTAATATATATATATATATTTATATATATAATTATAAAATAATATATTATATATAATATATATATATTTAATATATATAATATAATTAATATATATATGATATATATATATATATATATATTATATTATATATATATATTATATATATATATATATATATTAAATATAATAATATATAATATAAATATATTATATTATATAATATAAAATCTTGTTTAATTAAAATTATATAATTTGGAAATTATAAAATAATATTAATTAGTAGAAGTTTAATATTGAGTTTAAGTACAATTTAACTGTAAGGTAACTATGAGTAAAGACTCGATTACATACTCCCTTATGTCAATCCATGCTGCAAACTTATTTGTGCAGAGTCAAAAAATCCCCACTATCACTACCCGACTGCAGAACATTATATAAGTACCTACTGCCAAATGAGCGCACTCTCAAGAAAATATAAAAACATATAACTATATGTATGTACAAGTATACTATGTTTCTAAAATAAAACCCTAGAGCTAAGAGCAGTGTATTCTATATATAAAAAATACTATCTATAAAAAGACATCTATAAAATTATACAAACACTAGAGAACAAACTATAGACACGGATATATATTTATCTCTTCTTAAATAAAATATCACTCATTTAAGCAACTGCACCCTAAATACTAATTTATAGTGAATATTACAGCTATTTTTAAGAATCTGCGAATTTCCCAGAAAATTAATAATAATCTATTTTAAAACAAGATGTGAAAGCCGTAATAGCTCCATCAGACTAAACTTCATTCCCCCTATCTGAAAAAAACTATCATTATTACCCAAATTTTTAATGATACCCCATGGGAGTAAACGAGCTCATATGTATACCACATAATTCATATGCCAGCTATCAGCACACATCACTGATCTTGTGTACATCTATCAGAGTTCAAACATCTTCAGATATAACTACCGTACCGAGTATAATTATTACATATAGGACAGACAAACCAAACCTAGAACTCCACCCTACACAATATCAAACACAATTCCTAACACAGCTTCAAACAAATACCACTAAACTATTAAAACCACAACTTCAACAAATATATTCATATTCAACCCACCAATCAAATCATAGTAGCACTAACTAAAAACCAACTCATAAAATAACAATAAAATTCATAAGCTATTGTATCAACAAAAAATGCCAATACAGTACCTAAATCACATAACTGAATCCACTCAATATAATAATAACAAAATCTAAACATCCCCACAAAACCTAAAGAAATGAATTTCTATTAACTATACATACTATGATATACTATAATATATTAAAAACAAACAGCAAAAATAAAAACAATACATAAAATAATCCTAAATAACTCAGTATATATAATTATCATACTCAGCTAAACTGAGTAATGATGCCCCAAGGTGCATACTATCCCCCACTCTATCAACCTATTTTAGGGTCAATCTAAACACACAAACAGATTGCATTAATATCTAATTCATATACCTATGAGCAGATGACATAACTAATTAGCCCCATCAAATACCAGAAACCTAAACACTACTAAGGACCATACTAAAACCTTGACAACTAACCTCAATATCATCAACCAACTTCAAACATGGCTAACAGAAAACATGATGTTTCCAACCTCAACAGACATAATAATCATTCAAACAATTAATTACTGACTAGACGCTAATCTTATTAGTGTACTCACAACACCCACAAGACTACCTAAGCAACATTGCTGCTAATACCCTTTAACAAAACTCAAATAATATTCATCATCAGTATATAAGTATACATAATTAAACTCATACAGATAAAAAATCACAGACAACAATTAATCACTTTCGCATGACAAGAAACTAACCATCACTGGCCCAGACTTCGCAAACAAATATAATAACCATACATATTTAAAATTATACAAAACTTCTATCTATATCGGTAACTCTATAATAACTATATCAGGCGTCTCCATATTAGGCATACCTCAACTAATGTAACTAAGAAATTAACAAAGAAACTCCAAATGACACAAAACAAAGCACTATAAGAATCATAACAGAGATAATTGCACTAATAATACAACAACTAACAACTAACACCACAACTATCAACTGTGAGCATGATAGAACCAAAATTATTTACCCATTAGACACACACTACTGGGACAATGATAGGACCACTCAGATTACTTTTACTCCAAAACCCTAACACCCATATGCCACATTTAGCACTATTCCTAAACCTACACTATATATCCCACTCACTAGAGGGATTAAAACAAACATCATCCTTCACCAGCCCATATATTACCAAACATAATAATACTTAAGATAATATAACTTCTCTACACCTCAAATAAATACAACATATAATAACCCTAAATAAATCTCAATTAATAATACTAGAAAATATATAAGTATTGGCAAAATGCTAAGATTAATGACTCACACAATCACTCTCCAAATAATTACAACTAATTACTAAACAAGATCTATCAAAACCTATTATCACCCTATACCATCAGAAGCAATTCTTAGATCTTAAAATAAACTGTAACCAGTGATACGGAATACCCACATCTAATACTTTTCATTAATTTTATCTCATTATCTTATCTATTAATTCCATACTACAAACAGTAGTGATTTTTACTATCTTTATACACACCTATAATGATGGTTATCTATATCTTTAATAATACATTAACTTGATGGACCCATTATTATACATTATTATGTTAGAAAATGTATTCCACTGAATTAGATAATAACTAAGTATTTAGTTCATTTAAAACTCTTATATATATATTACCTATAGTCAGTTTATATATATTAATCTAATCATTAGTTATCATCGAAATTTGGAAATTGCCATTTCATAAAATAATACTAAGATTTTAATTTTACCTTATTAGAGTCTTATGCAGTTAAGGTACCTAGATATATCACATTTAAATATAAATCTAATTTAAATATTATATATATGTGTCGAGCTTAGAAATCTTAAATCTCCTTCATCTTCTATATGGCTCAATCCGACACATGCTATAAGCGTGTCTCAATTGATATACAGTAAATTATTATTAGTCTAATAGTGCCAAATTCTTGTTTAGGTTCAGACCACTACTGAGCCATTCTATACAAATGATTATCTAGGTGGGTGATATTTTAAAATCGGTAAGTCCACCTTCTCTTTAAAAAGGTGATCATTATAATAATCCTACCATTGATGTCACAGTTATTAGTCCAAGGAGATAATTAATAATCCTATGTTTGTATGTATCGACACAAATCATAATAAAATCTTTTTTTTTCCTAAGGACTTAATATAACCATATGTTATTTTTTTAAAATTTGTCTTCTATTAAATACATATTTTTTCTAGATGATCCACTCCTCTCCTGATTTTAGTGTCTATAAAATAACTTATACGAATAAATGACACAATTATATCCAACATAATTGCTCAATTATATCCGATATAAATCAAATAATAACCCTTTTTACCAACTTCAAAAGACTATAAATATACCGTTTTATATCTGACCTCAAACTTAGCGATTACGTACATAAGGTTTTCAACTCATATCAGCAATAATCCATTTGATGATCTTATTATATATATTTTACGTTGAGAAATTAAATTAATCGCCATGTGTAATTATTACATCAGTATAGATCATATCGTGCGAGAGAGTGTACATCACCCCCTCTGCCACTACTTAATTACAATTGATTATTTATATCCTAAGTTGTTCCAATTCCGATACAGATATATGGCAGTTAATATCTATACATTAATCTCTAATAGTATGAACTTTCTCTTAGGTATACCTGGTTATATCATAAAATCTTATTCACAACGCATTTAAGAAATAACATTTGCCTTATAAAATATATATAATTCATTAGAAATAAATTTATGAAAATAATCGGCTAAAAATTTATATCCCTTTAAAATAATCCTCTAGAAATAAATTAGCCATTTGAAAAACAATCTGCCTAGAACATACATTAGGCAAGTCAAAAAACAACCTTAGAAAAATTAATTGGTACTTTAAAATTTAAAAAATATATCACCAGTAATAATTATAAAATAATGCTTATGAAAATAATAATTCTGCAAACAACTTGAAAATTTGATTATTGAAAATATATATTTTTCTAGAAAATAGTATATAAAATCAAGAGAGTATAGCAATGAGGAAAAACATACTTTTTTTAGGAACACATATGTTATGACACTTACAAAATAATCTCCTTATCGATAAATAAAATTTTTCGATTTCGTAAATAATTTGAAACTTAATTAATGTTTGTCTTATGTAAATATAATAATTACTGACTCTTAAAAACAACAATATGTGTCCTATGATAAAATAAATGTACGAGAAGCCAATAAATAAAAAATATAACTTCATGACATATGAATATTATAAGATTACTCTATGGTCTTGTTGTAGGCATTAAAAATAGTAATAGTTATAAAATATGACAAGCATTCATAAAATGTTAATTGAGAATATGACAGATAACATTCCTATGAGCTAGATTACCAATAAATAATATAATATAATGAGACACTTGATATTAACTAAACTAGCATTTCTGTCTTTCTCGTGAAATGCTATCTCTTACAATAAACAAAACTCAGAAGAGTTTTGGAAAACCACTTCCAAATTAAGATTAAATGTCGCTATGATTAGATAAATCTTGTTCGAAATGTGTCTTAGTCTAATGGAGTGACTAGAATATAGAAAGTTTCTCTAGAGAAATCTGAAAATGTTAAATTTGCTTGAAAAACCAATCAGGACTAAAGAAGCTGGAGTAAATAATCCTCTCAGTCCTCTACAAGCGTCAATTCTCTCTTTATAATCCACCCGTGGTAGTCGACTGGTTATAACCTGTTATTTCGCAACCTTCGAGAAGCAATATTACTAAAACACCGCTCGTAGCACTTTAATTATATTTGTTAGTGCCTAAACCTGCGATACCCTGATTTTTCATAAATAAGTGTGATTTTTTTTTTATTTTTCTGCACATATCTCTCTAATATATCTCTCTATTAATCTTATATGACTCATTAATTTAACTATGTGGTACTGGGTTATTAGTATGAACTTATGAAGAGACACAGAGAGACCTGTTCTTTTTTAACTAATAGCTGATGCCTAATCAAGATTATGTGAAATTTATTGTTGTCATGTCAAAACAATTAAGCCAAGTAAACTGACCTACTTGCATATCACTATAATAAGTAATATATATTACCTGATTATAGGACTCGAGTGATTTTTCGTATTTTTTAGGAACTGCATTCTTATCGAAAATAAAGAAACATGTTCACAAAGTATGTCCTTAAGTAAATTCGGTACAAATAATTTTACCGAAAATATATTTGATCACTAATTATTTTTCACTACAAAACGTAAGAATTTTGACAAATTTCCGTAAGATTGCTATTTCCCTATCTTACCGAAAGTGTAATTTTTCGTACGAAAATTGTAAACAAAGGAAATGATGGCAGAAAGCAGTCATGAATTTTTTTTCCTTTTATTT
The DNA here is from genome assembly GCA_015478945.1 of Trachelipus rathkii. Classification (NCBI taxonomy): domain Eukaryota; kingdom Metazoa; phylum Arthropoda; class Malacostraca; order Isopoda; family Trachelipodidae; genus Trachelipus; species Trachelipus rathkii. Next base: position 50,523 of record JABUQX010038966.1, read on the forward strand.
ATTTTTTTTTTTTTTTACAAGAATCAAAATTTTTTTTATTAATGACTTAAGAGTAATGAGATTGTGTCAAATATTTGTGTGGTATCCACAATTTTAATTCTCCTTTAAATAATCCCTACAACGAAATAAATTTTTTCACTTTTCACTACGTATTTTATTGAGTATACTAAATTTTACTTTGGTTAGCTATAAACATTCATAAAATAGGACCTAGACGCTGGAGCTGGCAGATGGGCCTATCGAGACTCTCATTTAATTTGAGTAAATACTTACAATGCCAATAGTTTATTGAAAATTGAAAAAATATATATTAAAAAAATAAGTTTTATTTTAATTTTTATTTTCTAAATTTAAGTTAATAATTAAATTAACAATATATATAATTAATATATATATAATATATATATATATATAATATATCTAAATATATATAATTTATTATATATATATATATATATATTTATTTAGCCCGTCAACATGAAAAATCTTTCTTAAAAATATTTGCAACAGCTCATTATTATAAATATAAGGTTTTCTCCCACCCCTTGCCTCTAGAAGTTAACTTGGCCTTGAAATAATCTTATCTGAATTGAAAACCTATCCTGGTAGAAATAAATATGCCTTGAATATAATCTGCTAGTAATAAATTTCCTTGAAAAACTAATTGGCTTGAAAAATTTGCCTTCTAAATAAATCTAGTATATTATAATC
>JABUQX010038967.1:0-11518 GCA_015478945.1 Trachelipus rathkii
CCCTTGCTGCCACTCATATATATATGCCGCCATACACCCTGCTATACCTGCCTACCATATATTCATTATTCTATGTAGATTCCCCTTATTCCTTATATATATATATATTATAAAAGGATTTTTTAGCTTGATCGGGGTGGTCAATTGGCTATCAACATTCAAAGAAAGTCGAACAAAATGTAACGGACTAAAAAGTAACGGAGAAAAAAATAACGGAACTTATTCGGAGCGTTACATGAAAGAAAAAGTAACGAGTCCGTTACTCCGTTACTGAAAAAACTAGTTCCGTTAGTAACGGAGTAACGGAGTAACGGATCGTGCCCACCTCTGTATATATATATATATATATATATATATATATATTCAGGGGGGGTTCTTGAAATTATATCTACTGTTATATATATATATATATATATATATATATATATATATATATATATATATATATATATATATATATATATATATATATATATATATATATATATATATATATATATATATATATATATAACTATAATATTTATTTATTTGTATATATATATATATATATATATATATATATATATATATATATATATATATATATATATATATATATATATATATATATATATATATATATATATATATATATATATATATAGGAATACATAAATAAAAATATATATATTTATCTATATATAATATCATAATATATATATATATATATATATATATATATATATATATATATATATATATATATATATATATATATATATATATATATATATATATATATATAAGAAACTAAAATGAGCAAAATTTACCTTATAGTACAAAATTTTCTCTCCTGGGACTTTTTGCAAAAAGTGTAATTACTGCATCGGGATCTACTTCGATTTCCCTGTGAATGTTAATTAAAGCTAGACCTGTCAAACGATCTTGTCCCATTGAGTTTCTTAAGTACGTTTTTAAACGCCTTAATTTTGAAAATGATCTTTCAGGTGTTGCGGTTGAAACAGGGAGAGTTACTAATATTTGTAGTAGCTTCCATATATTTGGGAAGATAGTATTATTACAACTAGACAATGCATCTATTGCAGTGCAAGGTCTTGCATCACAACTTTTGTTATCCCATTTCTGTCTCCAATATTCAAATTCAGTTTCCAAGTTTCCTGGACTAGGAAGAAACTTTTCAGAAAACGTAAACTTATCAGCACAATATCGTGATATAAATTTCTGAAGAACGGACAATAAGTCCTTATGTTTTTGAAATCGCTCTTCTAATTCTATAATAATTTTATTCAAAAATGGTATGAACACCTTTTATCTATAATAATGCTCAGGTTCAATATTATTTAAACCAGATACTTTCATTTGGCGAGAAGCACTTCGGGGGATCGAAATCGTTACATTAAATTTCAATGCAATGTACGTAACTTCTTCAAAGGTGCTTTTAAAAACAGATTCTGAATTTTAACGCCATTCATTCATAACGGCTATAAGATTACAAATGTGGTCACATGCTTCTATTAAATTACAATCAACGTTTTGAACTATTTTAGATAGTCCTAAAGTGGATGAAAGAACTTTGTAAAGGACAAAAAGTGTTACATAAAACTTACCTTCAAGTAAAGAATTTAGCATTTGGTATGCTTAATTGAGTTGAGGACTCACCGTTAGACACGTCTTGTATTTCCGGGAACACTCCCCCACCAAACAACACTTGTAATATATATATATATATATATATATATATATATATATATATATATATATATATATATATATATATATATATATATATATATATATATATATATATATATATATATATATATATATATATATATATATATATATATATATATATATATATATATATATATAACACTTTCGCAGGCCGTATCCCCGACGTTAGTACTTAGTAAGTTAGGGGTATAAAAAAGTAAGTTTATAGGAATCGTATACGACGAGTTTTCTTCGTCACATACAAGTCTACTTTTTTTAGAAAATCCTCAGTTGGATTCTCAGACCAATCGATGCTTATCATCATACAATGCATTAAGGTTTCTGGCAGCATTCTATTTCTTGTCTTACTTAGTATTCGGTTCATAGTACTGAACGATCTTTTAACCGAGGCTATCGTTACAGGAATGACAAGAAAGATTTCACAGAGTTTTTGTAACTCGCAATATCCCACGTCCGCTTCCAATATTTTCGACAATGGGCTTTCCGATTCTATTCTGCGAAGGATGAATGATTGATATAAAAAATGAAGGATTTCAGGTCAGCTAGTACACCTTCCGCATTAAACATCGGAAATCTGTCACAAAATTTTCTAACTTCAATATCAGGTAAATTTGTTAATGACTGAAACGTCTCAAAGCGACTAGCAAATATCATTATATCAATTGATTTGTCGTTGAACCTTTCTTCAATTTCTTTGATTACACTATCGCAGTATATTTTCATCCCTTTAAATGCATTTTTCTTATCTTCATCAGCAATCAGGCGCACTTCAGATACAAACTCCTCCATTATTTCACACCGAACGTTTTTTTGTAAGTCACTATTGACGTCTCCACACTGATTTGCAATATTTTACAGGTGCAATTTTGTTCCAGTAATTAGGGGATGACTTATATATATATATATATATATATATATATATATATATATATATATATATATATATATATATATATATATATATATATATATATATATATATATATATATATATATATATATATATATATATATATATATATATATATATTCTCTCATATATATATATGAGATCATGAGAAAAATAAACACTAATAAATATATATTAACTAAGCCACTCCTTAACTAATAGGACCTTTTCCGAAAGAAATTTCTATAGCAATACCCATTTTCTCAGAAGTCAGAATTAACAACTTTGCTATTTTATTGCCATATCTGTCATGTTTCCATGCATTCTGGCTGATTTTATTATTTATCGCTAGATAATATAGATTTAAACATACTTTTTATGTTTATTTGCTTTATTTTGTAATTTACGGCAAAAATTAATTCATGCTCGATTTTCTCCGGGGGGGCACTCGACTGTCTCCGGGAAGCAAAACTGAGGTATAGCCTAAGAAAAGAAACACTGATCGAATGGATACTTTGAATGTATTTTTAACTGATTTAGGTGTTTCTTTTTACCAATTTTCATTCTTCTGCACTCTTAACCTATGAAAAACTTTATATATTATACCTAGGAACCTTGTTATTGTACTCAGTGTTATTTTATTTTTGAACAGGAATATTTTTATATCAAGATTTTTCACTAATTTAGCTATGATATGCCCATTGTTATTCACGACTGACTACAAGCAAATATATTTTTGCCCCGAAACATGGTAATATCTTTCCACAGAAAATTTCTCGACCATTTCATAATGCCTCAATGATTGCTTCCACGGATTTAACCTTCTCTTTTTCAACTATTCTGGCTAATAAAAAACTACTAGTTTGGAGGTAGAATAAATAAATAAATATTGTTGCATCGGTATCACATTGGACAGAAAGGAGGGTGTAACATAATCACTGTAGTATCTCCCCCAATCAACGCACCTCCCCCAACGAAACAGACCTCTCCCTTTTTGTACTCGACCTTTGGTCAGATCCTTGAGAAGTCATGTCAGGTTATTTTACACACAATTTAGAATTATTATCGAAATAACTTAAGTAATAAGGTAATTGCAAAGAAAAACTATGAGTCTTCAAATTTATCAACCACTTTACTCATTTGCAACTCAGATTATATATATATATATATATATATATATATATATATATATATTACTGCTCATACTCATATATATAATATATATATATATATATATATATATATATATATATACTATATATATATATATATATATATATATATATATATATATATATATATATATATATATGTATATATATATATATATATATATATATATATATATATATATATATATATATATATATATATATATATATATATATATATATATATATATATATATATATATATATATTTATATATATATTTATATAACATCTCAATTAAACGTTTACAAATATTTATAAAAAACAATGATGTAAAGAGTTAAATGACTTAAAGAGACGACATGTCGATATATAGTTGGTTGTACTGTTTGTATATGAATCAACCACCTGATCGAAACGTCGTCCTTTTAATGTTTTAACTTTATATATATATATATATATATATATATATATATATATATATATATATATATATATATATATATATATATATATATATATATATATATATATATATATATATATTGTAATCACTTAGAACTATAAAAAACAAAATTAGCACTTGTATTAAATTATTGACCTACACTGACTGACAAAAAAAATGACATATTTTTATATTGTTGACAAAATATTTATCTACATAAAGGAATAAGTTTTCACGATTAATTATTTATTATTAATAAGAATAAAAAGCGTTTTGGGCTCTTGCAAAAATGATATCGATACTAGTAATAAATAAACTTCTAAAACATAAATAGAAAAGCAAATATCTTATTTTTGAATAATAACATCAGATTTTCAACATCTACAAAATAATCAATCATTCTTTCATTTTTTAGTGTTCCATAAATTGAAAAGTCTTTCAGACGAGTCGAAAATTTTATGCTCTTGTAATATTGAGACTGCCTCAACCATCAGGTGCAAGAGGTCAGTCAGGAAATTAAAGAACCTAAACTTGCTTTATTCTTGAGAACTACTGGTAGTTTTCAGAAAAAAAATGTAGCCAAAAGTTAAGATGCTTCTTTACCGCACCTATAAAACATTAAACATCCTTCTTTTTTGATTCTTAATCAGAAAATGGCAGAGTGGAAAAAGTGACCCACTTTACTCATTTCAAAACATATCTTGGCAATATTGTGCCTCTTCATTCTTCAGTATTCTAAAAGGGGTAAAACTAATTCAAAAAGAGAAAAGTATTTCAAAAATAGCCAATCTTTCGAATCAATGTTCACAGAGGATAATTGAAGGAGTTTTCCTCATTTTCCCTCTTTCTCAAACCTTCTCTTCAACAACAAGGTTTTTCCTTTTTCCTTCACAGGTACAATAGCATACTACAAGTATTTAAAATGCCAGTGGAGGAAAAAGAAAAGTTCCAATCTCTCTCTCTCTCTCTCTCTCTCTTCTCTCTCTCTCTCTCTCTCTCTCTTATCTCTCTCTTGTCCTCTCCTTCTCTCATCTCTCTCTTCGTCTCCTTCTCCTCATCTCTCTCCCTCTCTCTCTCTCTCCATATATTATATATATAATAATATATATATATATATATATATATAATTATATAATATTATTATATATATATATATTATATATATTATTATAATATATTATATATTATAGTATATATATAAAATGTATTATATATAATAATTTAAATTTGAACATACAATTTTGCTTTAATAAATAAGTCTTGGAAGAAATCAATTAGTATATATATATATAGTATATATATATATAGTAAATAATATATAATATTATAATTATATATAATATTATAATATAATATAAATCATATATCTATATTTATATATATATGAATATATTATATAGTTTATATATATATATTTATATATATATATAATATTATAGTATATATATATTTATATAATATATAAATCTTATTTATTATATAATATATATATTATAATATATTATATTTAATATGATTTTATATTAATTATATAATATAATATAATCTAGGGGCGGGCGATGTCGGAGCTATAGAGCCGGAGCTTTAAGATTTTAGGAGTGGAGCCGGAGCAGAAAGAAAGGTGCTTCTCCTGTCTCGGCAATTACTACTTTTACAAGTTTTGCTGACATATCATATTTGAGATACGCTTCTTTTTTGTCTTCGTTTCGCTTAATCCAAAAATTATTTGGTTCTGTCTTTCGCTCACATTTCCTCTTCTTAACATGAAAACATCAAGAAAAAAATAATTATGAAATGGCAAACATTTTCTCTCTTTTGCTTTTCATAAAGGAAATATCGTAATACATTTTTGTATTATTTATCTTATCAATATGAAATCTTCAAAGCATATATAATTGGGCGAAGTGCACAGTTTTTTATTTAAATCAGGTTTGTACTTCCAACGTTTTCCGTTGTATCCTAAAAAACAAAATTGAGCGTAATAGACAAAAACCAATATATTTTTTTGCAATTAGCGCAATAATATATATATATCAAAACAAGTATCAAATTATGCCAAGCAGAAAAACTTTAAATTTGTTCGTTTGTGTTTTATTTTACTACAATATATTATATTATTAATGTTATATATATATATATATAATATATAAGTATAGTAGTATATTAATAGATCGAGAAATATGATGAGGGGGTAGGTGAGTATATTATAGTTATTATTGAGTTATATATATACGTATGTATATATGATAAATAATAGGAAATAGGCGGAGGGGGTCGATATCTATATACTAAATAGAGGGTATATAACGGGGAAGGAGAAGGTGGGGGGATGATCATGATATAGTATATGATTATGATGAATAGGGGTAGATTCAGATGTGGAGGGACGGATAGCGAGGCGATGGAGAAGTGTAAATTGAACATAGGGGAGTAAGTTATATTGAGGCGTAGAAGAGGAGTAAGAAAATATGGTATAGGAGCGAAGGAGCGAGGGTAGGTCTAAGGTAGTGGAAAGAGTAGGATAGGAGATAGGTATATGTATATATATAACCGGTGTAGTCAATGATAGTAGTTGAGGGCTTGGGATGGTATGGGTAGTTATAGAGGATAGCGGTGAGAAGTAAGAGTAGGTAGAGTATAATAATATATAGTATATATATATATATATATATTAATAATTAAGTATATATTATTATATAATTGCTTAATATATAATAATATATTATATATAAGATATATATATATTATATAACTTATATATTTATATATATATAATTATATATAGCCGTATATATGATATAAGACACAAGATGGATAGGAGTATAATCATAGCGACGCAGTGAATAGTAGTTAGTAATACTAGATGATATAACAAGTGCTCTAAGAGTCAACTGAGAGCGAGAATATTAGGCTAGGCTAGGCGTCAAACGTACCGAAGCTAGATAGCTAGGGTGTTTGGTAATAGTAGATACTATAATAGGTATGATAAGCTATAGTGAGATAGTTAGTGTATATGATAATATGATCATATGATAACTAGTAAGATAAGTATTAGGTCAGTCATATTATGACGATAATAGTAACTAGACATACGTAAGAAATTAGCTAATATTAGTGAAGTTATATAGTAGTATATATGTAGTGAAGTATGCTAGCATGAGTAATATAGATATTAAGGATATATATTAATCGGTTATTATTATATAACTATATATATTATATATATATATATAATAGTATATATTATATATATATATAATGATATATATATATCTAATATCTATAAGTATATATTATATATATCTTAGTATAATAATATAGTAATATACTATATATATATATATAATTTATTATAATATATATAATAATAATATATATATATATATATAATTATATATTATATATATATATATATATATATATTATAATATATATAATATAATATATGTTTAATATATATATATATCTATAATATTATTATATAATATATACTATTAGTAATAAAGTAATAATAACTTTAGTGGCTCAGGATACGCCTTGAACCTCATAAACTCAAAAGCAAAGTTGAAACTTTTTTTAATAGTTAAAAACTTGTTCTGTCTATGCCTTTGTCAACTGAGACATTCAAAAAACAATGGATTGTAATGGTGGTTCGACAACGAGTGTTCTAATTTTTTTTTTTTTTTTTCATAGAAGAGGATTTAAAAAACTTGGTTGAGAAAATAGCTTTGAAACTTGAATTTTTTAGGCCGAAAAACATCGTAAAATGGTTTTTGATAAAAGGCTATTTTATATCTAGAAAACAAAAAGTAAAAAACTGGTCAATGTTATTCCTATTTAATTGAATGTCAAAACGAAGAAGTTCTATTTTTTTTTCAGAATGAACATATATAAAGTATATCCAAAAGATTATGTTCCGATCACGTTAACATTGATTGCTCGCATGAAGTGAGAAGTTCACACTTTACTATATTCTTGCAGAAAATCTTATAAACAAAGCGAAATAAATGACAAAAGTAGACATGCCCCAAAATTAATGGAAGTTTTAAAGCGTCAAGCTGGAAAAGTGACGTACACCTGAGGTTTCTTTTCCCCTACAATCAATAAGAGAAAATTGATCCCCTCATAGAATAATTAAAATAGTCTATCCTTACAACAAAGTTCAGAATAATCTTCAGAACTGAAAATCTGATACTAAATGCTAGGAATGCTCTTTGTGAACTATGACTTAAAATAAATAACACTATCGAATAAGAAGCTATATCGGAGTCAGATACTTCATCCGTTTCAGGAATTCCTGTTAGGTGAAGATGAAGATACCAATATTGATAAGCAATGTCCATTAAAAGACCTTCGACCCAAAAATACTATAGAAAAATGTAAAGTAGAATCCATTTGGCATTAGATGTTATAACGAAAATTGACTGGAGTTCAATGTCAACAGTTATGGAGGTAATTCCTAATTTTCCTAAAATTTTGCAAGATGCTTCTTAGACAGTTACAGCTTTGCCTTCCAGTCAAGTGAATACTGAGTGCTTATTTTCGGATTTTAAAATATTAAAATTGAATCTATATTAAGGACATCGTTAAAGGAGGAAGTTCTTGAAGCAGTTTTATTTTTAAAAAAATGTTGTAAATAAAATTATATTGAATGTCTTCATATAGTTCAAAGAGAAATTATTTTAAAAGTTAGGAAGAAAGTAAATTATAAAATATTTTATTAGGAAGAAAGTAAATTATAAATTAATTTATTCTTTATTTTTAAATTGTTAATTCAATAAAGCTTGTCGCAACAAGCCAAATCTTTCTTGTACACGCCACAAAAATTTTGATATACTAAAGACTAATGATACTGGTGAAATGAAAATAAATTAACTAATGAGTTGGAGGCGGAGCCGAACCCGAGCAGGAGCGGTTGAATTTTAAAGTAATATATATATATAAATATATAATATATAATATATATATATATATTATTCTCTGTTATTATATATATATTAAATATATAATTATTATTATATATAGTATCTAGATATATATATATATATATATTATATATATATATATCCTGTATGATGGTATAAATTCAGAAGCCCACATGAAGTTCATGGTGAGATGGGGTAAACAAATTTCAAGTCGGAATCAAAGACCAGCTGGTCTTTATATACACATTTAAAATTGTTGCAACTAAAAGGTATAAAGTGAAATTGAAGAACTAAAAGTGTTACTTCACATTATAATAAATGTAAGAATGAGCACAGCTTTGAAGTCTGGGGTCAGGAAGTTGGACGAAAATGAATATGAGTGAACCATTTCAGACACGTAATGGGTATTGCATGACAGAAAACGACACGTCATTGCTAAACAAGCAGTATATTGTTTGAATAAGCTCTAAAGTCGCCTCAGAACATCTAAACATTTAGAAGCTTGAAAAAATGCGAAAGAACATTGTGTTCCTCCAACAAAGATCACGAGTAAAGAAAATACTAAAAAATATTAAGGAGAAAAGATTTAAGTTGTGTGCTTTCGAATAAGATGTTCAAATTGTGTGGAAAATTATGTTGTTTTGATAAAAAGGGGAATTGAGGTTTATGAGTAACAATAAAACGATCATATTTTCTCCTCTACAATTAGAAGTATAAGGAAGAACTCTACTTTTGATGGATTTAATAGATGAACCGCGACCTTCCACATCAGCAGCTGCTACAGAGCGACCGGAAAAGAAGTCAGATGGAAGGTTACATAAAAATAGTGTAAAGAGCAAAAAAGGAAAGTTTAGAATTCAAAGCTTTGCGTCAGCTTTCTAAAGTTTCAATAACGCTACAAAAGATTTACCGAAGGTCCGAGGAGCAGAGGGGCAAGAGTCTTAGAAAATGGGGAAGATCACTAGTCGAGCGTTCCTTACAGAATCCGTACTGCAACTTGAGGCAAGATTATAAGATTTATTAAAATACCCAAGACTTTCTTTTAAGGATAGATTTTTAAACTTTAAAAAATGGGGTTAACGCAGAACGTTATTTATTCCTTGTGGGAGTGAGCAAAACTTGGAAACTTCCCAAATTCCAGCAGAGTTGGGAGAAATTATCAAGTCAGGGTCAATTTAAAGTCTGAGATGTCCCGATACACGATGTGGGAAAGTGTGTAAATCAAAGGAAAATAAATAAAAGGAGTACGTTACAGTCATTACTAGTAGAGCACATTTAAGATTGAGCATAGCAGTTTAGTTTTGAGTCAGAGAGTTTTGGGACAGAAAAAGGATGAGAATGTGCAGAAAAGTCTGTCGCAGTATCCTTCTTTCTCAGTGAAGGAGGTATGTGACTGGAGAGTTCAGTAAGAGAAGTGTCCGTTGTAATAACGATAGTATGAAGAGAGTGACGCAATAGTTTGATGGATAGAAAATGACTGGAGAGAGTTGGTGGGAGCAGAAGAGTTCACAAAACGATAAACCCTAGACTCCTCCTATGCAAGAAGAGCTGTGTTAGTAAAAGCACCACAGATGTGTGAGTCATGCTTCATACAGGGTTGAGCAGCAGCATCCTCAAAAGAGCAAGCAACTGAGGTTGTGTGAATAAATTGTGTAGGAGCCTCAGAATATCAAACCTCTTAGAAGCTTGGTTAGATAGAAAGATCAGGGAAAAAGAAACACCAGAAATATTAAGGACAGACGAAGGTTTGAGTTGTTTGTTTTCGAATAAGATGATGTAGATGTGTGGAAGATTATGTCTATAAAAAAGATTAAGGAACTGAGTCTTTAAGGCATTTAAAATAAGTATGTTCTCCACGCCCCGAGTGGAAATTCAAGAGAGTTTAGAGGTTAGTTACTCCGAAGTCGCTCTCCTAATATGAACTAATTGATGTTGGTTGAGACGTCTTTCAAAATGAAAGGAATAATGATGGCTAGAGTCGTCAGCATCGTTGTGGGTAGATGATGAAGTAATAGAGAGATCATTAATGAAAAGTAGAAAAAGAGTTGGGGATAGGACAGAACCCTGAAGAACACCACTAGTAATAGATTTAAAAAGATGAACGGTGTCTGTTTAAAACAGTTACAATAGAACGATGGGAAAGAAATTCAGAAAATGACAGGACTGAAAGAGGGGAGTTTAGAAAAGAGCTTTGATATGTCCAGCGCCACAACAAAGGATTTCCCGAAATGAAGAAGTGCTTAAGACCAAGAATCAGAGAATCAGGGACAAGAGAAAGAAGATTACCAATAGAGTTTTTCTTACGAAAGTCAAACAAGCGATTAGAGATAAGATTAGAAGAGTTGAGATGATTAAAAATGATTTTCTTAAG
>JABUQX010038968.1:12500-23105 GCA_015478945.1 Trachelipus rathkii
AATATTAAAGAATTTCAAGAATCTCTTTGGAGTAAAAATAATCATAATTTTTTGCCAAAAGAACTTAAAAACACTGAAAAATATTCACGCTCTCAAAAAGGTGTCAATATATTCGATGTGAAATTCAGTATGATAAATAATTCTGCAAATTTACAATACGTGAATGAAACAAAACCCATTCATTATAATGATAAAACCTTCTCTTCTCTACCAACACAATTTTCCGCTTCAGCTCTCACGCCTCACCCTATAAGACCACCAAGACGGAAAAAGATGAAAAAGGAAGGCATTAAGAAAACAAACGAAAAATATAACGGTCAAAATTCTGATATCAATAAAATAAACAAACGCGTCATTAACGACGATGACGACAACAATAACAATACCGACATCAAGGGAAACAGTTCTACTATTAAAAGCTCCTCTCAGTTAAATAACAGCAAAATAACACTTTCGTCTCCAATTGTCGGTAGCAAAACAGTTATTCACATTGAAAGCATTCCCACAACAAAGTCATTAGACCCTTGCTTCCAAGGAGATGATCATTTACCATCCTTGAAGAGTGAAAGCTTTTGTGACATAAAGGACCTCGATGATGACCAATTCATCTCTCGTAATACCTACATAAAGAATACGACTAATAAACTTACATATACGGACAGAGAAGGACGCATGAAAACCACATCTTTAGTTTACATTAGCAGTGATACGTATCGTGAAGATGGTGAAGAAAATTATTGTAATAATGATGATGATGATGATGATGATGATTAACAAATGATAGAAGCGTGAAAAAGAGGCCTTACAACACTGAATATAGCTGTAAAACAAATAGCAGATCAGAAAAACAGAGCCATAAGTTCTTTAATCAAGCAGAAACCTTATCCAAAGAAAGTAAATCGCCGTATTGTAATTATCTTACGAAAGAAATTCAAAATAATTTTGAAGAAATGGTTCGTAAACGCAATGAAAGAGATGGCAAAAAATTTGATGAACGGGGAACGTCAATAACGTTTTCTCTCACTGACCGTGAATCATCAAAATCATTAAATTCATTTTCTTCCTGTTACAATTCAGAAGAAAAAACAGAGAGAATTCCGTTTATGCTTCGAAAATACGGAAATAAATTGCCATATTTTACGGATTCTCATATTCGGTCTTTACCGTATGATATTAATGACAAATTAGAAGTAATTGAAATATGATGCCAAAGAAAGCACAAAAGATATCGATAAAATCGACTCGTGTCATTCTTTGTCGAATAAATCGATAAAACTAATTAACCAAGTTGAAAACGATAAATATCGTAACTCCAAAATACGTTCACAAAACAGTTATTCTAAAGACGATGAAAAATTAATGGATAGAAATAAAATTGAGGTAATTAGATTAAAAGACACGAAATCTTTTAAATTGAATGAGCAATCAATCCTTAATAGTCGTTTAAGAACGGGAACTTACAGTTTAAATAATTCTTCTTCAGCGAAAAACATCGATTACTCGCTCACGCCCATATCGAAAATTTACCCCAACGAACCCTCTTTAATTTCCCGCCAAAAAAATAAAACAGAAAAACGTGGTGGCCATTTTAGCGAAACGGAATTAACAGAAAATGAAGCAAGCGTAACAGCAAATCATAAAAGCTTTAATATAATTAACATTTGTAGGACATCAGAAAAACAATTGGAAAATAAATGTAGTGAAAAAAAGAAGATAAAGGAAAAAACAACATTTATTAACAAAATTTAATAAACACAATCCTTTACACAATACGGTCTATAGCAAAGCTCAACTCAAACTCAGCTCAAACTCAAAGCCCAAAAACTATAAAACAAGAATATCCTCAACTAGATATAAATTATCACTTAAATAAGATGAGAGAAATCAAAGATGATCATTGCATGCTCATCTATTTCTGACAGCCTCAAATGAGCTCTATTACCTGCATTGCACGTAAGAGTAATGATATTGTTTTGAGTGATTCCGATGGAATGTTGATGAGAGATGCAGTCAAACTTTTCTGCTTTGGCCGTGGGAGATAGAGCGCATTCCTGTAAAATCGTAAAAGGTAAGACAGCTATATATAGAAATAATATATTATATATATTTATATAAGCTATGATATGTCTATTGTTTTATATATCAATTACTGGGAAAACAGAATTATTTATATATATATTTATTTGATTATATTGTACATGACTTTTGTTTTTATTCTTTAGGTTTTAAGAACAAATAATAGATCTTCTTAGTATGCATACCCACAATACATATCTATATATATATATATATATATATTCTATATAATAAGTATATAATATTATATTAGTATATAATTTATATATATTGAAAATACATTAATAAATCATAGAGGCTATTTTTTAAATAAGCTGATGATTGTCATTGTTTTATATATCAATTATATATATAAATATATACCTAATATAGTATATATATATTATAATATCTTATATACTACTATATATATATAATATATATAATATATATGTATCTAAACAAGAAAACGCCTATTCGGTGTATAAAATTAATCGTATTTGTTCGAACCCACAAAATTTTATGTTTTTTTTCAACGTCTCAAATGAAGTGAATAGAGAAGCTATTTACAAGTAATAGCATACAAAAATAAAAGCACAGAACAATAAAACAGCATCAAAACTTACAACAACGATAAGCAGCAACAGCAGCAACAACAGCAGCCACCTAATCAACCGCAGAAAGTTACTGCTGATGGAACTTATATTTAAGTCACAAGTGCTATGAATATAGTTTTATAGCAAATGACTTGTACACACTGAAAAACTATCATAATATAATATATATAAGTATCATATGCCATTCTCTTTGATAGATATAGTATATATATATATATATATATCTATATAGAATATATATATATATATATATTATATATATTATATATATATGAATTAGTATATATTGATATATATATATATATATAAATATCTATTCAAAAGTATTATATATACATATATTATATATAATATATATATATTATCATATGAATTATAATAAATATAATTATATTAATAGATATGAATATATATGATTATATTATATAATATATAATAGTAATATATATATGATATATATAGAGTATATATATATAATATCTTATATACGTAAAATATATATATATATATATATCTATATAACATAATATTATATAATATATATAATATATAGTATAATATTATTAATATATATATTTATATATATATCTATAATAATAAGTATATATATATATAATATATTAATACTGGTAGTGTGAAGTAGTTACAACTAATCTACCTACTCTTATACCTCACAAATCAAGTATATTCTATATATTAAGCATATATAAGTAAAACTATATAGTAGATATATTACTTATATATATAATAATTATATATATATATATATATATACCCTAGACCGAATCGAAAACTATATAGTTGTTGATATTTGTGCTGCAATTATTAAGCGTTGAGCAAAATCTATCGAAAATGCGCCATGTCCTACTCTCAGAGAGCTAATACCTTCACCGACGTCCCACCCAATATTATTATATATTATATAAATGTATATATATATATCGTATTATATATATATATATATAATATATAATATAATATTATAATAATCTCTATATATATATATAATATAATGATATATATATATATGTATTAGGTGCGTAGTTAGAGGGGGGGCAGGGGCATCGACCCCGCCAAATTAATTAGAGCACTAAAAATTTCGAGCATCATAGTCCCGTTAATAATATTAAGTGCAGAGATGTTAAATTTAATTTTATATGTAATTCGTCGCAGTCAGGAACAATTCCGTAAGTCCTTTGTTAAAACTAAACTTGAAGCATCAAAGAAAATGCAGCATATACAAAATTCTTCTCAACCCAACAGCTTATTATCGCAACTTCATATTATTTAGATTTTTTGGGATGATTATTTAATATAGTATTGAGGAGAGAGGTTTTAAAGTCATAAAGAAATTATATCTTCCTTGGAATTTGTCATACCTAGCAGGTTTAATTGACATAATGAAAGATAAATATTGTGTAATCATTTCACAGGAAGATCTGGAAGCATAATTGGAAATTGTAAATAACAGAGATGGGATATTATTTGGAAGTCTGGTAATGCATCTACAGCACAGATCGTCATAGAACAGAAGTGCGGACTAGTTTCTGTTCGTTACGCAATTTCAAATAATCACATCTTGTTGAATACGGCAATTTTAGCTGCTGGCTAGCTGCTAATGTAGAAGGAGTTGTAATAAGCATTAAGGATTCTGAAACTTACTTGAGAAATATGATGATTGCGGAATTTATGATAAAAACTTACGTGATTTGCGCCTGACTCGTGACTACATTGGGGATTTGGAATAGAAAACAAGATATAATCTCGGACTTTGCTCACCCCCCCTGCTATTACTGTTAAAAAGCTCGGCGTGCGATGTGCGTAATTTTAAGAATAAATATTCCTATTTGTTTTCTTAGAAATTTATAATTTGGTCCATTACTTTATTATACATACTATATAGATATATTAATATATATATTATACTACTATATTATATTATATAATATTATTTATATATTATATAATATTATAGTATATATATATATATTAATTATATATTTATATATATATATATATATTATATATATATATACTATATATTATACTATATATATATATATATATATATTATAATATATTATATTAATTAAATTATATGATTATATATATTATAATAAGGAGGAAGTTTTGTGGCCCCGAAAAAAAAAATTCTGGGATACTGCCACTGATATATATAGTATATATATATAATCATATAATATATATATATATATATATATTAGATATATATATATATATATATAATATATATACATATATAATATTAATATATATTATATATATAATGTAATATTCCGCCTGCGCGTCGGCCTCCTCGTTTGTGTCTATGCTGCTACTTGAAATTTTAATTGAGGGTCGCCACAAGTCGGATAACTAATTTGATATTTTTTTCGCTTGAATAATAATTTGTTCTGCACTCGGATAATAAATTAAAAGTTTTCTGAATTTAGGATGTTTGGTTATGTTTGCTATATTACTGTTCTAGGCTTGGTTAGAGTGATAGCGTAAATATAAAGATACTTATATTGTATATATATTGATATATATAATTTTAATAATATATAATTTATATAGATATAGATATATATATTATATATATATATATATAATATATATACTATATATATATTATATATAATATCACTGATATATAACTATATATAAATATATATACACTATATATAGTATATATACTATATATCTATATATAATAAATATATATATATATAGTATATATATATATATTATACTACTATATATATATATATAATTATGAGATATATATATATATATATATATATTAGTATAATTATATTATGGATGTGTAATTGGTGTGTGCGTATTTGGGTTTTTATCTGGTTTGCTATATCATGAACTTTGTAATGGAAGGTTTATGTTTAAAATAATGAAAAACATTCAATAAAAAAATTGAAGAATGAGCCATTAAAACAATTAGAAAGGATTTTAATTATTGGAACAAATCTACATGACGAAGGGATGATTAATCTCCCTAAGAAAAACAAATTATTGGCAGAGAAGTTCCGCAATCTGACGCAAGGAGATTAGGGGCGCCACCGGAATTTTTAAGTAGGGGCTAAGGCGGTCTAATCTCGCTTTCGCACCGTTGTAGTGGGGGGGGGGAAGCCTCATTAGGTGTTCGTCAAGTGGATAAGGAAGACGATATGTTTGGGTTTGTATGTGGGCACAATAGGGCTTAAGATATATCTTTTTTATTTATAATATGTTAAAATTTTGTATTTAAAAATTAATATTTTAAAATTAATAAAAAAAAAAAAACAAAAAAAATAACTGATTTAAAATTTAGCATTTTTTATTTCGAAAAGATAGGTTAGGTTGGGGGCCTAGGTTAGCGTGTTTGTTTAAGTTTGGTAGATTATGTTAGCAGTAAGATGGCGAGAATGATCAAATTTGTTTTCTTTGAGAAAGAAAAAATCGAACATTTAAAGTAATTTAAAATAAATAAATAAAAAAAAATGTTTAATTTTATTTTTTAACAAAGTTATATATTACTCTATGGCGCGGCGAATATGAAAAAGCTAAAGAGAAAAATAAATTTTGTATCAAACCTTTATTATACAAAAATATAATATAATATATATCGATATATAGTATATATAATATATATTAATCTATATATATATATATATATACTATATGAGTAATAGTATGTAATAATAATATATATATATATATATAATATATAATATGACTATATAATATATAATATATTATATATATCTATATATATATTATATATATATTATATAATGATATATATATATGATATGCCGGTATATATATTATATATTATAATATGATTACATATATAATCGACCCAAATTATAATCTATATCTAAATTTATCGATCCAAGCTTAATCTATATCTAAATTTAATATATCTATAGCTGTAGATATATATAAGTATATATAGTATATAACTATATATATAATATATATATATTATACTATATATTATATTATATATATATTATATATATATTATTGCTATAGTTTAAACTGTTTTTAGTAATTTTAATATAAAAAATTGCGAAAAGTTTAAATATTTCATTTTATTAATATGTTAGTAAAAAGTTCAAAGCTCAAAGATGAATATTGAAGAAGTTTTGCAAGGCTACGAAGTTAATTTCCTGTCAAGTAAAATAAAATAAAGAAATTTATAAATAAATTAGCAATGATGTATTTATATTAATAAAACACAAAACAAGAAATATTTCTGTTATTTAAAAAAAAAAATTACAGTAAATTAGCAATGATGTTTTATATTAACTAAGCACAACAAGAATATTTCTTTATGTTTTAAAAACTTAAGATATGCTTTTTTTTTTTTTTTTTGCTTATTGACTTGGATAATATGTACTGCTTATATACTAATCTAGCTATGTTATGCCAATAACACAGGCAGGGACTCTTAACCATTCATTCCGCCACCCTACGAAAAAAAAAAAAAAAAAAAACACCTAAAGAAATGTAAATTATATATAAACTAATATAATGATATATATAATATATTAATAATCCATTATAGTATATATAAAATGATGTATATATATATAATATATATAATATAATAATAATAAATACATATAGATAAGTATATATCATGAAATATAAATTTTAATATTTTTTTCTTTTGGCTATCCTTTGGTTAGATGGCGTTTAGCACACTGGGGCGCCGCTCAGATTCGCGACTAGGTCATTTCCTAGTTTGCCTATGGCGGTTAAGATACATGTATCCATGGGTCATATTGCTTTTCTTCTATTAAAGGGCTAGAGTCAAGACCCCCATTTGCATCCATCCTGCTGTAGCCCATGACTAGGATCTAAGAGTTGAGTAAGACAATTATAGGTCCATCCACACAATCATGTAGAAATTATGCATTCTCAGAAAAACTATTTAAAATATAAAACCTTATTTTAAAACGGATTCTAATTATATTTTACTAGGTTGAACAGAATTAGCTGTAGAAATTTTAATAGGGGGTAAGCAATATGATGATAATAAGAATAATAATAATCATACTAATTAATAATAATAATAAATGAATAATAATTGCAATAAAATAAATTATACTAATAATAATATGATATAATATTAATAATAATAATAATAATAATAATAATAATAATAATAATAATAATAATATAATAATAATATATAATAATAATTTTGGAATTATATAATTTTAAAAGTGTTCCTTTAATAATCATTTTAAACATCTGCATGTACGTTCCTAAGATATGCTAATTTTGAAATATTAGTGGTAAACCAATATATATTTATTTTTATTTATTTTTTATTTCACGTGATTGCATTAAACATGTTTATATAATAGTTACCGTTGTATATGTATATATATACTAATATATTAATATATTATATAGTATATATATATATATATATAATTATATTTATATTTTAAAAATTAAAAGATTTTATGTAATATATTATAAAAAATAGAAAAAATAAATAGTTTAATGTCACATGTAAGCACATACACACATATATATTATATATATATATATATATATATTATATTCTATATAATAATAAGTACTATATTATATAGTATATATAATATTTATATTATATATATATTATAGTATAATATAATATATTATACTATATAGATAATTATGATATTTATATATTATATATTATATATCTATAAATTAATACTATATCACGGTATATAATATTATTACTATATATATATATATAATTATTATGATATATAATATATTATTGTTTTACATTCTAATATATATTATATTATGTATAGTATATAGTGTAGTAGGAAATATTTTATTTTAAAACCGGTGAAAATCTAAATTATATAATTATTCTTTTCTTTAACTATATGATGTGTTTTAATTTGTGCAGTGATTAGGATGTCCATCAAAATATACATATATAATATTTAAAATTAGCAACATTAAATGATGTTTAACATAGGGAAGCAATGTTGAAATGCTCACCTGGGGCAAACTGTGATTTCTGAAATCTTCTAATAAACATTCTAGGTATTTTCAATGAATCATAATAAAATAGCGAGGGTTTGACGTTACATGGGAACAGTCAAAAGTGTTTCAGTTTAACGAATTATGGTGTCATTAGTACTTTGAATAGTTTTTTTTGATAATTCAAATTTTTGTAACAATGGTCTTTTTTTCTATTGTCATATCCAATAGCTATCGGATTTGCATGGACTTTAACGACAGTTGAGAAAGATTCAAATTATAACTGTATTGAATACATAAATTTTAAAATAGTATATAAAAACTTCAAAATAATGTTTATACTTTATTGATACTTCACTATCCATCCTTACTAGATTCATCAAAATCATACTTAAATTAAACAAACTTATATTATGTGATTAATTATTTCATTAATAATATTTTTTCAAAACTAATAACAGGTTTCCTTGGAGACATATTTGAAGGCTACGGTTCAATCTTGTCAGTTTTGTCACTATGCGCTGGCTCCGTTCAGAACATTTCTATTCGAAAGCTAAAACTATGAGAAAGAATTGACTTCGGCTTCATTGTTTACTCAGTAACATGAAGATTTTGCTTGTATTTGCAAATAATTAATTACCCATCCTTATAGAAGTTACTATATACAAATATTTGATTAATGGATGTCCAAATTATAAACGATAATATGCCACTAAACTGACCATGTGCATACAAATTACCAATTATAGTATACATACTCAAAGGGGTTCCAAAATCTCTGAACATGAATGCGAATGAATTAAAAATGATAGCGCGCAGGTAATAAATGAGATTTGGGATAGCTCATAAATACATTAATAACAAACATAATTATAATATTTAACTTTTTCATTCTCTTGATTTCCTTCCAACAATTTTTTCTAATGTGAAAATATACCTACTATACTTACATCCTAAGGTAACACCATTATAAAATTACCCACTCGTTGCTTAAAAAAATATTTCTTCTAGTTAATGTCAGCTTCTTAAATTTTTTTATGTCCCTTGGTCAGGCTATTGTGATCTGATGAATATGAACTTACGCCTATATAAGGAGAGAGAGAGAGAGAGAGGAGAGTAGAGAAGAGAGAGAGAGAGAGAGAGAGAGAGAGAGAGCTGAGAGAGAGAGGAGGCAGATGAGGAGAGAGAGAGAGAGCGGAGGAGAGGAGGAGGAGAGAGAGAGAGAGAGAGAGAGAGAAGAGAAGAGCAGTAGAGAGAGAGATGAATGGAGAGAGAGACCTATGCCCCAAATAATCGACAGGAAAAATGGGTAGACAAGAAAAAGGTCGTCATTTTGCAAGAAATTCTGTCGACCTTTTTCCCCATCAGTTTCAGTGTGTCGACGATTTGGGCATTTGCTAAGAAAATTTGCCAACCCATTTTCTTTTCCGTTTTTTTTTGACTACGACTACGAGGACGGTAGATTTTTGCTTGGTAAATGTGTATCGTCCTTGACCACATCGTATTTCAGTCAATGAGAATATACTTTTGCAAACATGAATCATATTTTCTTTAAGAAATGCACATTATACAGAAAGCATCCCCAATTCTTTTAACCTATCCCTCTACTGTAATTCTTGATTTTAAATCCAAATATCTCCTTGGTTCTCTGTGTATTATACTAACGCTAACTTACTATTATCTATATGCTGATATATACTGATATATATATATAATATATTTATATTATATTATTAATATATATATATATAATATATATATGTATTATCAATATATATATATTAATATCATTACGTATATATATATATAGTATATTTATATATAATAATGTATATATAGTATATATACTATATAAATAACTATATATATACTATATATATTATATAACTATATTAATATATATATAATATATAGTATATATATATATATT
>JABUQX010038969.1:5000-7500 GCA_015478945.1 Trachelipus rathkii
TATATATTGCTACTAATGCAGGATTTGAAATGTAACTAAACCAACTCCTACGATACCTATTCTTCGGGAGAAAAATTTGTCACGATCACCCTTGTTTTGAATATAAAAGTTGAAACTACAAGTTATTATTGTGTTCATATATATATATCTATTACTGCAATTGCTACATTTGGTTTCAATACATTTTGTTTTTAACTTAAGCTTTGCTAAAAAAAAACACTACCGTACCCTAACATTACATAGAAAATATTTTTTAACAAGTTGTGTAACAAAAACACCAACATTAAATGCTCAAAAATTCTGGGCTGTAGAAAGAAAATTTTGTAATTTTTGTAAATTTTTTTTTTTATTTTAATTTTAATTTAATTTTCCATAACAAAAGAACATTAATTTGTTAAGTATTTATTTTTTGTTTTTAAATATATTATTTTTTTTTTTTTTATCAATTTCCAAAAAATAAAAGATGCAATATATATATATATATATATATTATATATATATATATATATATATAGTATATATTATATATATATATATATATATATATATATATATATATATATATATATATTATATATATATATATATATATATATATATATATATATATATACTATATATATAAATATTAATGAGGCATATAAATATCTCATATGAGTCGTTTCACGTGTCTTAAATTGAGTTTGTAATACGTCTTAATTGGATGAAGTATGTCAAGGCAATCTTCAAGATTTCATTCACACACAGTATTTTGAAGATACTAAAACAAGTCCACATAAGTTTCCTAAAGTAAATTCAATATATATATATATATATATATATATATATATATATATATATATATATATATATATATATATATATATATAAAATATATATATATATATAATTTATTATATATATTAATTATTTATATATATATATAAATATAGTAGTATAGTATAATATATATATATATATATATATGAGTCATTGCCATCTCAGTTTTGACACCGGTTTTCAGTGTAAGATACCTCATATGTTCTTATCCGTTTTTCATTTGTTTTCATTTTATAGCGTAATGACAATTGAGGTAATAGTAGCACAAAAGGGTTTCACCCCCGATTTTTATAAAAATTACAGGATATACTCTAAAAAAATAATAATGAAAAAAAAAAAAAAAAATTATAGCCTTTCAAAGTTGTTAAAACTTCCATAGACTTTTCATTTTTGATCCATCCAGGTTAGGTCTCATTTCAGGCCCTCTAATTCAGGTTATGATAAGTTTTGTTAGGTATACACAGAGAAAATCTATGAATACTTAACAAATCTTATCATAACCTGAACTAGGATGGTCCTAAAACGAGCACGAGGCCCACCAATTTTTTTTTATAAGAAAGTCTATGGGAAAATTTTCAGCTTTGAGAGGCTGTAACTTTTTTCCCTAAAGACTTAAATCATTTTCGTTTTCGTTTTTTTTATTCTTCATTATTATATATATTTTTAGAGTATATTCTGTGATTTTAAAAAAATTGGTCGTGAAGCCTCTTTGCGCTACCATTACCTAGGTTAATTGTCATTACGCTATGAAATGAAAACAAATGGAAATCGGATAAGAACATATGAGTTTTTTAACATTATTATCCTGTGTACAATCCACTCCTGGAGTTTGGTCCGTTCCTCCCGGCTCACCCTGTAATATATATATATATATATTATATATATTATATATTATTAATATATATATATATATATATATATATATATATATATAATATATATATAGTATTATATATATATATATATATATAATATATATTATATATATATATATATATATATATATATTAGAGACGAAGCGAGCTGAATTTTTGCATAACCGCGGTTGCGGTTTTTTTGCGGTTCCTAAATTTTTGCATAACCGCGGTTGCGGTTTTTTTGCGGTTCTTAAATTTTCAACAACCGCGGTTGCGGTTGTGCAATAAAAAATTTAACCATTGTTTTGTTTACTACTACTATACTACTACTACTACTACTACCTACTACTACTACTACTACTACTACTACTACTACTACTACTAATAATAATAATAATAATATAATAATAATTATTATTAATAATATTATTATTATTATTATTATTATTATTATTATTATTATTATTATTATTATTATTATTATTATTATTATTATTATTATTATTATTATTATCATTATCCATTATCATTAATCATTAATCATTTACATTTATCATTATCATTATTATTAATTATTATTATTATTATTATTATATTATTATTTATTATTTTTATTATTATTATTATTATTATTATTATTATATTATTATTATTATTATTATTATTATTATTATTATTATTATTATTATTATTATTATTATTATTATTATTATTATTATTATTATTATTATTATTATTATTATTATAACCTTGAAAATTTCTAAGTTTCTGGTCGATTAATGTGCAATTTAGCCTCTGTTTACAAGAGTTACCAGGGTGCGGAA
>JABUQX010038969.1:17500-27500 GCA_015478945.1 Trachelipus rathkii
AAAAAGTGTCCTTGAATTAAATATTTAGGATATACTGCGAATGAAAAAAGGGAGCGATGAATGCCAAGGTATATGGAAAATTGTGAATGCACTAAGGTGCTGTGCAGTTTAAATCGTTGTGATGTGAAAGACTAAGTGTTGAGTGCGCTAGGGTCTTATCATGAGGTATGTTGTTACCCGTGCTAATGTATAGTAAGGGGACTATGGTCTGGAAATAAGAGGTATAATTAAATTACAATGTGTTAGATGATCATCTTAGTGCGTGTTAGGTGTGAAAAGAAAAGATAAAATGAGGAATGAACGTAATTAGAGAGTGTGTGGTGTGAAGAAGGGGTAAATGAGAGAATTAATGAAAGTATGTTGAGGTTTGGTCATGTTGAAATGATGGATGACAGACTGTCGTAAGACGAATGTATAGTGTAAGTGTGTTAGGGAATACGAGCGGCTGGGAGACAGAACGAAAAAGTGGAATGAGTCAGAAAAAGGAATGCTGGAAGAGAGAAATGCCGAGTTTGGCAGAGGCGAGAGAGAAGAAAGGTGCATAACAGGGAAATGGGTTTGTGATGAGTTTTGTTGTAGCCCACCTGGGGCAAGGAATGAACCCCACATTGACGAACCATAGTGAGGGTCATTCGCGGTCCCGTGAAGCTCTAGGCTGGATTTTTCTGACTGCGACGATTTCTCACTAATTGGTATAAAGGGGCGGTGAAGGCTGGGCTTTGTTTTTCTACTTGCTTCATTTCTTCTAACTATTTGGTATGTTTTCCGTATATGTTACGCACACTTGCACTCCGGTCTTGGGAGAATAAGATGGGTGGTGATCGATGATATGATGAATGAGATATATATATATATATGTAATATATATATATCTATATATATATATAAATATATTATATAGGGCTCGTCTTTGTCGTACTTTTTTCTGTGGTCTCGTTATATCCAAAGTTTTCATATAAGTTGTGTACTGTGTACTTGTTCTGATACCGATGTACTTGTACTTGTACTTGTACATTGTACTTTGAACAAATTCTAGTGTCTTGTACTTGGTAATTGTACTTGAAAATTCTAGGAGTACTTGTACTTTGTGACTTGTACTGTGAAAAAACTTACTTGAACCCAACCCTGATTATATATACTATTATATATATATATATATATTATATTATATAATATATATATAATATATATATATATATATATATATATATATATATATATACGTTAATATATATATATGATTATGTATATTATATATATAAATATATATATAATATATATATATTATATATATAAAATAATATATAATATATATATATGATATATATATATATATATATATTTATATATATATAGCCTATAACTTTGCCACCTTTTTTTTTTTTTTTTTTAACAGTTGTTACACCCCACCCTCAGTGGCAGAGCCTCTAATTCAAAAACAAAATAAAATATGTCAACAAATAAATTAAATTACGCAGATTAGCACAGTCGCAGGCTTTAAAGTGGGGATTAATTCAGCGGAAACATCAGAAAAGAAGAAGAATTCCACAAACAGATTGGCAGGAAAGAAGAAGCAACCGCGCAGCCAACTGAGCGTAGAGTTAACTACATCAACACAAAACTCATGTGCAGACAAAGCACCCCTAGTTCTCGAGGGTGACGTAAAAGTGGAGGTACGCGAGTGATAAGCTCCCCGAGTCACCTGCCTGCTGCGGATACTAGAGAAAAGAATAAAGTCACCAACATCGCGCCGGCAAAATAGAGGGTCAAGGAACTGAAATTACAGAAAAGTTTATAACTTCTTGGCTTGACTCGACTCTATCAAAGTCGGTGAAACAAGCCGCCGCCAGACTATGAAAAGTACTCCATACAAGGGGATAGGCTTGTATAGCTGGAGCAACTGAGAGAGGAAAAAAAGTCTCGAAGTCTAAACAGAACTCCAGTTTCTTTGAGGCCCTAGCAACCTTTGTGATGTGTGGTTTCCCAGACATTTTTTGTTTATGTTAAAGCCAAGGAGTTTAATGTCAACAAGAGATACGAGAGAACCGTCGAATAGATAGAAGTAAGGTGTTTTAGAGGGGAAGATTTGTAGAAGTTAGTTTTTAAAGAATTGAATTCACAAGGTTCAGACGACCCACCCGGAAATCCTATCCAAGATCAGCGAGAATAGAATTGTAAAGATTAATGACGAAGATTCTAAAAGTAAAGAAGGACAGAATTGACACATGAGGTTGAGAATGAAGGGTCGATTCTCGGCATATTGAGTGAATAGAGTTAGATGTGCAAGTGAGAGATCATTAATGAAAGTAGGAATAAAGTAGATATAGACAGAACCCTGAGGAAACACCATAATGACAGAAAAGAAGAAGAAGTCGCCCCATCAAAACACCGATATTGGAGCGATTATGAAAGAAACTGAACATTCAAGTAGCAAAGAGTATGGAGGAACCAATAGGAGGGGAGCTTGAGAGCAGATGACGCGTGCCAATAGAACACGTAAATGCTTAGATATGGTCAAAGCGCACCACGCAAGTCTCCCGTATTCCTTAAGCGAAAACATAAATCAGTAAGATAGGAAGGTATATCGCCACGATAACCTCAGAGCCGCCGAAAGCGTACTGGGATTAAGAAAGAATGAATGGAGATTCGATGATTAAAAATGAGAGTTGATAAGAGTTTCAAAGGATCTTAGATAGATATTTCAATAAGATCTATAGGCGATAGTTAGAGGGATAAGAGCGGTTCCTTTTTTCGGAATGGTTGGACATGTGCGTGCTTCCACACTGAGGGAAAGGTTTTTATGAGACATAGAGAATATTAGTTGAAGCGAGGGGCGGGATAGCACGGAAGCACACTCCTCAAAACGGGAGGAATGCCATCACGGCCACCGCCTTGCAATAACGTTTCGTAGATTTCAGGACCATGCACCCGAATCCGAATGTAATTACAGCGTAAAGCATAGGCACTGAGAGAGAAGGAAGAGATGAGGAATGCGAAACTGCGTCCGGTAGGTTAGAGAAATAGAGGAACGAAGAGATTGGCTTTTCGTGGAGAATTTAGCACAGAAACATCAGACGAATAAGAGGAGGAAGACAGATTTTATCAGAAGTTGTTAGAGATGTTTTTGGCAGAGCCAGAAAGATTTGTCAGTAGGAGAACATGGGAGGTTAGCGCACTCTCGTTTGATGAAAAGCCCACTTTGCTCGTCGAAGAGTACCTCTGCAAGATTTCTTGCAGAATGAAAATTAGCAAGTGATAGGGAGAACGAGAATTTTCCACTCCCGATACGCTCTGGTCTCTAGCCTGAAATGGCCAGAGAACAAGCACGATCGAACCATGGATTGAGGAGAGAAAGAAAAGTTTAGTCGAAAGAAGGAATGAACCTGCTATCCATCCAACGATTAAAGCTCCCACCTTATCGGCGGAATCGAAGCGTCACCTAGACATAAGCAGTCTTCAAATTATAAGTTAGCGTAGAGCAATTGCAAGGCCATCAATCGGCAGATTAAAGTGCCAGAAAATAACGAGTAGGGCAGGATGGAGCTGTTGGAGAGAAAGTATTAAATTTAAAGAGATCTAAGGTTGTGTCAGATTTGCCGATAGAGCGAAGAGTGTGTATTTAAGAGAGAAGGCTAGTGGTGAAACATAGGTAAAATTGTGTTCAAGAATTGGTTAGGACGATCCATAATGTGTGTTCTTTATTAAGTTCTTTAAATTAGTTGCTCAATCGTTGAAATGCTGATGATTCGCCTCCTCGCCAACTTAAAATCGTATTGTGAGGACCCAACCAATTTCATGTTATTTACCTTTGAAATCCCCTAAATAGAAGACATCAGTAAATTTGGATTGAGAAATATAACCAGTCCTCGTGAGAAGTAGTAAATATTCAAAAAAGGCGTGACAATCTGTTCTGTTAGGACAGTAGCAGAAGCACAAGATTGTTGTAGTAGAAGGAAAAGATTTTTAAGCATAGAAATAGAAATTAGGAATATGGAATTCACGACACGTGTTTACAGGAGTGTGTTATGCTAACTATATGCACATACACCACTTTAGACGGAAATTATGAAATAGTTGTGTTGGATACATTAACGAGTTAGAGGATTGAATTCTTATGCCATCTGGTCTCAACAGAGCAAAAGATTAGGGTTAAGTTAGAAATGTGTTGTTTCCACGGAAGCAAGTTTAGAGCTTAACTCACGGAATGTTGGTGAATGTCAAGTGAAAGGAGCGCACCTACGCAAACCTGCATAAACACACGAATCACGCACCAACTAAATAAAACAAAAGCCAAAGACAGACAGAAAAAATAAAACGAGAAATCGTAATAATATTCACACACTAAAACCTAAATTAAAAGTTTATATTCTAACGAAATTATATCATAAAATCAAATTTTGTATGTTAAACTCGCAGGAATTCAAAACTCTAAAACCTGTATTTACAGAGAAATCTGAAAATCTAAAAAGTTAACATACACTATCTACATACTAAACTAAAACAATTAAATTCTATACACATACACCTATATTCACTCAGCACAAACAAATAACTAAAACAAATGTTAAAACATAAGCTAAATATAAATGTCCTAACGTGGTGAAACTATACATAAAAACCACAAAGATTTAAAATTTAAAACCTTATACTTTAATTTAAAAGGGTAATAAACTAAAAATCTATTCTTATAGGCTACTATCGTTTAAAAAGAAGAAATGTAAAAAATAATAAAACAAACTTTAGCTTAAAGTTTCAACATGGCAAAATTTTCGGTGTAAATTCTCATTTAATTAATTATATAAAGGTGGTAAATACGTAAAGACAATATAAAAAAATGAAACATTAAAAATTCAGTAAGCATTAAAATTAAAATGAGTGAAAACTAAAATAAATTTTAAACAAACACGGTTTTAAAATAACATTGGATGAAACAAGCCATTGACGACAAACCACAGCACGAGGAGACATACTAACAACTAATAACCTACTCAGGCCCAACTTTCATATATATATATATAACACTATATATATTAGCTATATATTATATATTATTATTATATATATATATATAATAATATATATATTATCTATATATATATATTATATTGGTAGAACTGAACATTTCGTCTTAAAAATTTGATATAATGTTCTTGATATATGCGATAATTCGATATATATATTTATATATATATAATATATATACTTAATATATATATATATATATATATTATTATATATATATATTTATATTATATATTATATATATTAATATATATATATATATTAATATATAACTGTGTGTACTAAAAAACTTTATCTAAATGCCTAAATTAAAACCCAACTAGACCTTAACTATTGGATTTAGAAGCCCCACTAGCCCTAACTTATAATTAAAAGCCACGGGCACTATGCTGAACCTAATGGATTTAGAAAGCCCCCATCTAGGCCCTAACCTTATGGATTATGGAAGGGCCAACTAGGCCGTAACCTAATGTATTAGGAAAGGGCCGAACTATGCCCTAATTTAATGGATTATGCTCCCCCTTATGTAGTAGGGAATGCCATATAAATATATATATAATTCTATATATTATATATATGTATATATATATATATATATATATAATATATATATTATATATATATATATATAATTATATATATATATATATATAGCTATATATGATATTTATATAATATATATAATATATATTATATATATATATAAATATTATTATATATATATATATATATATATATATATATATATATAATTAAATATATATATATATTTATATATATATATGTTAATTTATATATATATATAATATAATATATATATATATATATATATATTATATATATATATATATATTAATATATTATATATATAATATATATATATATATAATATATATATATATATACTATTAATAAATATATATTATATATATATATATCTATTAATATATATATATATATAATATATATATTATATATATATAATATATATATATATATATCTATATCTTATATATATATATACTATATATACTCAAGGAATTAAGGATATGCATCGCAATAGCTTCAAGAACGTAAACCGGTCTTGCGGCTCAAATTTCCTGACCCACATAAATGTGTGTAATAGTTTCTTTAACAAAAATTTACATCGTGAAAGTGAATCCTTATAACTTAGTCATATATTGGCAAACCAAAAATTTGTGGGCGAAACGGTATACCGGCATCCACAATTTTTAGTAGTACAGTAAAATTTGAAATTGTCAACAAATTCGTGGTATACGACATTTGGAATCGACATTAATCGCCCAAAAAAATTTGGGGGTTTTTTTTTGTTTCCAAAACTCAGCTTTCTAATAATAGCGAAACCTTAATAAAGTGGATTCGTCATAACAAATATGAAATAGGTAGTATAAATCCATATTTAAAGTTAAGTAAATCACTGTCCAAAAATATTTACACTTAACTTAAACCATTCTAAAGCACAACTAAATATTGCAAAACCTTAAATTACACTACACTTATTATTCTAAATTTCATATATTTATTAAATATTCATACGTAAAATTTATTCAATTCACACTCCTATCTGTACAATTTCTTAAATAACAATGATTCCAATATGGCGCCTTTAATGGTTATAGGAATAACATATTTCACCGCCTCGGTATCTTAGGTATAATCGATATACCTATATCGAAACATAGAATTTTTTGGGAGTCAGACGAAAGATTTCATATTACCTATTATATATTATTTATTATATATTATATTTATATATATATATATATTATTATATATATATATATATTATATAATATATATTATATATGACGAATAAGCGCAAAGTTACCTAGCTTGTGACGAGACAGTTATAAGACGTGACCCCGCATACTGTGACGTTATATATATGACGTTCAGCGCCTCAGTTATTACATACGAACGAACTCCTTGAAAGTAAATATTTCCCCTATTGTTATTCTTTTTTCCCCAAGCATAGGGTTATGTTGTAGCATTTATACTATTATTAACTTTTAAACATATTCTTTAAAGCTCTAAAGTAATCTGGTAAAGTTGATAATTCCCTATTACATTTAACTTTTTAGTTTAGCATTATAAATCATTTACCCTCTAAAATCACTATATCTCTAATAATAATGTTAGCAAAATATTTAATTCATAATTTTTAAACTATTCACTTTTAATACCCTAACTTTCCTAATCACTTTAAAATCACAAAATGTTACCATCTGTGGAATTTGAAATCCTTTATGTTGGTTATACCAAACGAGACCTTAACAAATTTTATCGTCGATTCTTTTTTTTCAGTTTTCACCAATTCTTCAGGTTTTAACTTTTTTAAACTTCTTCCACGATTTCTTAATCATTTTTTATGTATCTCATTATCTACTACTGTATAGTGGTATATAGTTTTCAGTTTTGTTAATATGTTTTATTTTTTATTTTTTATTTATTATTATTATTATTATTATTATTATTATTATTATTTAGACTTTAGTTTACCTATTTATTAATTATTTTTTATATTAATTTATTATTATTATTATATATTATTATTATTATTATTATTATTATTATTATTATTATTATTATTATTATTATTATTATTATTATTATTATTATTATTATTATTATTATTATTATTATTATATTTTATTATTATTATTATTGGTATCGTTATTGTTATTTTCGTTATCATATAAAATATTTAGGGGTCTATTAGTATACTAGTGTTTATTAGGTTATTTATACCTAGGATTATTAATATTATTTAGGTTGACTGATTTGAGTATTAGGTTTTAATTTATTTTTTTAATTTTAATTTTGATGATGGATTAATAATTATTAATTAAGTAATTATAATTATAATTATAATTAATAATTAATAATTATAATTTATATTTTATTATTATTATTATAATTATATTATTATTAATTATTATTATTATTATTATTATTATTATTATTTTATTATTATTATTATTTTATTTACTTAATATATTTTTCTATTTTTTATTTTTTAAATTTTGTTTCTATAGTCGGCCGGATACTGGAGTTTCTGGAAACTATATTTTAATATTTTTATTTCTCGTTCTAGATTTTCTGGACTGCAGAGTTTGTATGCTCTCAAAAAAAGGTTACTCTACTGAATGATGGATTAAATGTAATATTCGAAACGTCTTAAATAAAATTGAAGATGGGATTGTCTTATCATTAAATATTCATGATTGGGGTTTTGGTAGGCAGTATTCGCTTTTCTTATCTAGGTCTGATTTCCACGAAACGACATTTTTCATATAATGTAAATTATATATATATTATATTATTATATTATATATATATATATATATATATATATATTATATATATAATTTATATATATATATATCTATATATATATAATATATATATTATATTAATTAGTATATATTCAAGCAATTTGTCGTGCAAGGTTTTATAATGATAGAGCTCTTGTCGGCAAAGTTGTTTAATAACGGCATCAATCGTTTTTATTCACTGACTCCAAAGCCAAAAAATGGAGAGAGACGAACAAACTAAATTTTGGGTGTGGAAAAAAAAATTTACATAAAATGCGTTCTTAAAATTCATGTGAAACAAAATGTAATTATAGTTCATTATATGCAAAAAAAATAAACAAAAACAAAATAAACTTAAATTTAAAAATCACTCCAAAAATGAAAGAATCAATAAGAATCATAAGTAAAAGCGAAATACGAAAGAAATGTAATATATCTAGAATCTAAAAAAAAAAACGTTTCCTTCGGCGTATAGGTGGTTCAATGTGGTTTAAACAGAAAAAAATTGAAAAGCGTGGTCTTAGAATATGTGGCAAAACGTCCTTTTTAAAAAGCTGTAACATGCAGTGTTATTAAAATTCACCAAAAATAAATAAGTTTTCATTCGACGTGCTATGTTCAAAAAAAAAAAATAATAAATGATATAAGATGAAAAGTTTGGATGTTTGAATGGTGGCAAACTTCTTTAAAAGAACCCTGTAACTGCGGTGTTTTAGATCTTGGGATGTGCCAAAATGGTCAAAAAATAAAATAAAAATAAGAAATGAAAAGGTACTGTAAAGAAGTTAAAATTGAAAAGTGTATTGCCTAGAATTGCGATAAAAATTTGCTCAAAACTACCGTACAGCTTCTTTACCAATTTTAGTATGCATTGTGAAATCCATGCAATGGGAATCCGGTTTATCATGCATTGAACGCG
Source organism: Trachelipus rathkii (assembly GCA_015478945.1). Lineage (NCBI taxonomy): Eukaryota > Metazoa > Arthropoda > Malacostraca > Isopoda > Trachelipodidae > Trachelipus > Trachelipus rathkii. The sequence continues at coordinate 26,777 of JABUQX010038969.1, forward strand.
TTATTACTTTGATGTCTCGTGTTTTACCGAACGGACTTTTATATTTTAATACTCGAATGCTTAGAAGGAAAAAAAATGTATAGCAAGAGAAAACTAGAGCTTTCTTAAAACAAAAGAATTTAGCACTAAAGAAAATACACACACACACAGCACACACACACACACAAGCATATACACATATTCTGAATATCACCTTCACTATATGGATCCAACAAATTATCTGATAGCCACATATATAATATATATAGTACATATATATATATATATATACATATACATACAAATATATATATATATATATATATATATATATGCAGTAATAATTATTATTACTGTAATTATTATTATTATTATTATTAGTGTTATTATTATTATTATTATTATTATTATTGTTATTATTATTATTATTATTATTATTATTATTATTATTATTATTATTATTATTATTATTATTATTATTATTATTATTATTATTATTATTATTATTATTATTATTATTATATTATTATTATTAGATATGCTCGCAGTAAGTATAACGTGTTCTTTTGTTCAACCGGTGTAGTCTATAAACGTACGCACACTCACAAGCACATGCATATTAAAAAAATATAACTTACCAAATGTTAAGACGACGAAAAAAGGCGTACCACAACACTATGTATCAGTTTTATACTTAATAAGAAATCAGTTTATTATCACTACACACACAAAAAAAAAAAAACGG
>JABUQX010038969.1:32500-48894 GCA_015478945.1 Trachelipus rathkii
AATCAGTAATTCAAAACCACCCAACCCCACCATCCCAAAACATTCATGATCTATAAGATCTATTGATCTATTAGGACAACAGCTAACATAAACAAAGTTTTACCCACGGTAAAGTTAAACTATGAACATAGCATACATCCGCACGAATAAACAGCCATCACTAGCATCTTAACCAATAAAGTTCACATGGGGGAAGTAAAACAAGTTTTCATTTTTTTTAATAAAATAATTTTCAATGAAAAGAGCCGTTATATAAATACTTAAAAACATATATATTTTTATTTTAAAAATATTTAATATCATCTAATCATGGACAGAGGATTTCTGCTATAAATTGAGCAAGTTCATATACAATCTCTCAGAGATTCAACACCCTTGAAAGGATGTAAATATAAATCCACCTGCACACTAACCTTTTTTCTGCATATTTTTGGTCAACAGGGCATTGCATTCTCTCGCTTCCAGAGCAGAAAGTAAACGTATCCATGCTGATAGTTTATTAGTGCACTCCTGTATATCGCATTTATACGGTAAACCACATGTTTACAGTGTTAAATATCATAGATTAACACCATTGAAGGTAGTATGTATTAAGTCCTCGAGTATGTCAACATCGTTAAGATGCGATGCGTTAATTGATTTTTTATAATCAAAAAGCCGTTAATATTTTCCAGATGTTGCGAACTGTGAACCCGTATACAACGTACGGCCAGGAAGGTCGCACCACGAATTGCGTCTCCAATCAGATTGCGTACATCAAGGCTTTTAATATTGTCACACGACGAGAAAGCAGCATCTATTCTTTAGAACCTCATCTCACTGTCTCCCAAGCTCAGATATTTCACTACGCCTCGATGCATCGGATAACACACACTCATCCGTTACCCAAGCTGCAACGATGTCGATAATCTTGATGAATTCTTCAACAGAAATGAATAAGGGTCTATTATTTGAACCTATGGCAGGAATACAACCAATGGATCGGTCTCCATTCGGTTTACGAATAAATATAAATGACACATCATTGGGTATAACGAAAGACCTCGTAAAGATATCAACAACAAGCGTAGAGATGCGAGGAGATGTCATCGTACCAGCACAGCGAAAAATGTCTTACTGATGGAAATCGTGTGCGTAAGCAGTCCTCAAAGGTAATGAGATTCTTTCTTTCAACCAATCAGAAGAAAGTAAACAAGGATATAGCGCACGAACGAACCATAACGGTTCAAAAGTCTATACAACATGCCATGTACAGCTTTGTTTAAACATGAAATCGCATCAGATATTTGTATTTTCATATCTAGGCCTTACGAACAATTCCTTTCACGTTTGTATTTGTATTTCATGTTTCATTAGGGTTATTAGATACAGATCGAGAAATGGTTCATGCTCCTCCCATTTTTTCGAAGCATTACACAATACTGATTCTTGTTGGCTCCGTTTTCGAAAACATTACGCCAATTCCTATGGTTCACGGTTGTCACAGGGAAAATATAACAAATTTATTAAAAACATTTTATGTTTTTGCTAATATCGTTATTTTTTTTTAATGTTTTATAACATTAGCATAGTAATTTTTTTAACAAAAATAATTAAAATTTATTACGACAATAACCTATCTAATCATAACTAAATCAACGAGTAAATGCTAAATCTATTCAAAAGTTGTCAAATTATTCTCTGTCAGATGCGCTGTTGCCAAAACTTAACCAATCTCAAATGTGTTCTATTCGCAACTATGACAATTTACCAATGCTAATTAAATTAAACATAGTCAATAATTTGTCAATCATAACCTAATTAAACAAATTGAACTACGAATTAGAAAGCTAACATAACAAAGGTTTTAAACGTCAGTAAACCACGCAAAATATATTTGTTTATTGTAATTTTATTTATTTAATTCTATTTTTCAAATTTTTATTCTTTTTATTTTTTTTTTAAATATATATATATATATATATATGAATGTAAATAAAAATAATTTATTTAATGGTTATTTTATAATATTAGTATTAATAAAATATTATTTTTTTATAAAATTTAATTTATTCAAATTATATTAATAATCTTGTGAAAACTTAAATTAATAATAAATAAAATTAATTCTCAAATATATATATTACATATATATATATATAATATTATATATATATAATATATATATTATATATATATCATATAATATATATATATATATATATATATATATATAATATATATAAATATATATAATATATATATATAAGCATATAGATGTATATAAATATATATATATTTTTTATTAATAAACTTTTATTTTTGTTTTTATTGATTTGTTTTCAAATTTTATTTTTTACCAAAATTTTATATTCTTTTTTATGTTTATAACAAAAAATTGCACTTGTACAGATTCCTAAAACTGTAAAAACAGTATCAAAAAAAACCCATTCCCACCCTCTTCCACACTCCTCCTCCATATACCTACGATCTAATGATCCAATGGTTTTCAAGTCACATATCGGACTATCATTTGATAAACACAACATAAAAAAGTTCTTTATACACAGATCACGAGTATATGCTAAACGTAACCCCTCCCCTCCCACCCTTCTTGATCTTTTTGATCTATGATCTTATTCGCACTCCCCTCCCCTCCCATCCCCCCTTCCATAGATCTTGTTGATATAATTGATTCAGGTCACATTTCGAGTAATCATTTCGGATAAGCATAACACAAAAATATCTCTATATACTAACCAACGAATATATCCTAACGTAACAAAGTTTTCACATTATAAAGCTAACATAGCATTACCAGAACTAAGGAAATAAGTACAACGACAAACAGAGCATACCTTACGCGCGAATAAACTACTAACATTAAAAAAGTTCCATACTCAACAAAGGTAAAGGTACTACCACAGCGGGTACAAAGCGGTACCTATTCACACTTTTCAAAAGTATATCTCTAACATATCAATTGTTAAAATTTTACATTAACATGGTAATATTTATCAAAAAATTTAGCATAACCCTGTCTAATTATCATACTGACAATGAATATAACGCTAACGTACAGTTTTTCATTAAACATAGTAAAATTAACAAAAAATTCATCATAACCATACCTAAATATCATAATCCAACGAATAATTGCAAACATAACAAAGTTTTATCCAAACATAACATTAAAAAAAATAACAAGTTTTATCCAAACATAACATAAAAACAAGTCCTTTATAAAATATCAGTAAAGTGTAATAGTTTACTGATTTTAAAGCATGTAAATCAGTAAATCAGTAAATCAAACATCTTCCCTCACTCTCCTTCCCACCCACTTTTCCATGATCATTGACTATCTCGATTCAAGTCATATCTTGAGTACATTTGGATAAAAAACATAACATAAAAAATAAGTTCTTTATACACTGACCAATGAATATACGCTAGCGTAAACAAAGTTTTAGCACCAATAAAGCTAACATATCATAACCCTAACTAAGAAATATAATTTGCAACGACAAACCTAACATAACCATTACGCTCGAATAAACAGTCAACATTAACAAAAGTTCCAAACTTAACAGCAGTAAAGTAAAACTAACAATTGCACTTACAGAAACGTAACCTGTTCACGCTAACAAACATTTTAATCATAACCTTTACCTATTATCATTACAGACACACGACTAATATGTTAAGGTAACAAAGTTTTTCACATCATAAAAGCTAGCATAATCATAACCTGCCAGCTAAAAGTATAATGAACAACGACAAAACTACATACCTCACATATGAAATAATCTTCTAACATCACAAAATTCACCACTAGTCAAAGGTTAAAGTAGCTAACAGGACATACAAAACTCAATGTATTCCCACTTTTTCCAACATATAAGCAACAGCTAATGCAGTATTATCTAACAAAAATCCCTTAACAAAGTGACCAACCTATCAAAGATACGCGCATCATGAACTATGAACTGACACTACATTCATCAAATTATCACTCATATCGAATATAACATCATTTTGAAAAAATGAATAAACGTAGACATTAGCAAAATTCTCGAGCAAACCTAACATTATCCAGCAAAAACTTACCATATGCTCACGTTTCTAACACATCATCGTCAGTTAACACAGTAATATCTTACGAAACTTTATATTTCTCTAACAAACCAGTTTTAATTCACATTTGTCATTTTAGTAATTTTAAACAAAAAGCGTAACAGGAAAATTAAACATAGCTAACATATCTAACCACTTGTACAATGGGTGGAAACCTACAATAGATACTAACATCAGGATCTACGAATAAAATATTAACATATGGACCTATGAATAAGTTCTCAACCTATCCCTCATCATACAGCAAAACTCAACCTATACAGGCTTTTCAATCGTAGCATATCAAATATAACATCATTTTGAACTATGAATAAACGTAGACATCAGCAAAATTCACAGTCAAACATCATAAAATAACTTATCGATCATACAGATCAACAAATAAACGCTAACATAATATTTCCTGAACTAAAAACATATAGTACCACAGCATACCCGGCGTACATTAAGGGTGAATAAACTGTAGACAATAGCAATATATAACAATATCAAGCTTTATTATAACAAACTGATTAGGTTTGGTAACAGCGCATCATACAGAGGCGATTTGGCAGTACTGTAAGCACTACTTGGAGATCACCTCCAGAGAGATGCATGAAGACCCATCTCGGGGTACCCCGAAGGGGGGTGTAAGCGGTAAGGACACAGCCCAAAGGGCTGTGCTCTTATGTACCCGCTTAAACCCCCCTTCGGGGTACCCCGAATATATTCTTAGTTCAGGCTATTGATATGTGATATGATAGCTTTATTGATCGGCCGTGAAATTATATTAACTTACGTGTGCGCACGTCAGCAGTTATCTCGGGCTGGCCAGTAGCGATAATTAGGCTAGAATTTATGGTCAATTATTGTTAAATTGTCAACTATTAGTTAATGCTAAAAATAAACAGTGATATTAGAGATATGTTTGAAAAAAGAAATAGTGATCGAATATGGTACGTTCTGTATGCAACGTTAGTTAGTTTACTGTTGTTAAGTATGAAACTTTGTTCATGTTAACATGTTTATTATCGGTGTTTAAGATGTGTTATTTAGGGGGTGTACATTATTATTCCTTAAGCTTCAGGTATAAGTATGTTATCTTTATTGATGTTGAAAACGTTTGTTGTGTACCGTTTAGCATATAATCTCGTTGTGTCAGATGATAAATTAGGTTTAGGTATGATAAATTTTTTGTTTAAATGTTACTATGTTAATGTAAAAATAGTGATATGTTAGAAAGATATGTTGAAAAAAGTGTGAATTAGGGTACGGTCTGTATGCCAACGTTAGTTACTTTCCTGGTTGTTAAAAAGCATGGTCTTTGTAATTGTTGACTGTAAAATTCGCAGTTTTTGGTATGGATAGGTTTGATGTTATACAATATATTCTTAGTTCACGTTATGTTATGTTAGCTTTATTTATGTGTGAAAATTTTGTTATGTAAGTAGATATTGAAGGGTTAGTATAAAAAGAATATAATTTTTTATCTATGTTTTATCCAAATATAACTCGAAAAATGACTTGGAATCAATAGATTCAATAGCATCAAACAGATCAATAGATCAATACCTCAATAGATTCAGGCGTTGGGGACGGGGGGGTAGGTTGGGTGGCTTGAATTACTGATTCACTGATTTACTGCTTTAGATGTATGTAAAAATGTAAACTTTTAATTTGTAAAACATAAAACTTATATAATTTGACCAAAAATGCAAAAAATAAAGAAATAAATTAACTGAAATAAGTTTTTTTTTTTTAAAAAAAAACAAAGTTTTAAAAGAAATAAAATTAAAATAAATAAAAGTTTTTTACAAACAAAAAATAATTTAAAAGTGAAAATTAAAACTAAATATCAGTTTTTTTAAAACAAAAAGTATTTAAAGAAAAGAAATAAAACATAAATAAAAATATAATAAATAAATAAACAAACAGCGCGATACTGATTGTTAAAATAATATTTACCGCCATTAGCTTTCTACCTGTTCGTTCTGATGTATTGTTAGTTAACTTTACGTTGTTTTGTTAAAGTATGGAAACTTTTTATGTTATCAGTTTATTCGAGCGTTAGGATATGTTAGGTTTTTGTCATTGTACATTATATTCTGTAGTTCAGGTATGATATGTTAGCTTTATTGATGTGAAAACTTTGTTTACGTTAGCATATATTCATTGATCAGTATGATAATTAGTTAGGTTATGACTAAATTTTTGTAAAAATATTACTTATGTAATGATATAATATCATTGATATGTTAGAAAAAAGTGTGAGTAGGCTTTACGTTCTGGCCCTCAATGTTAGTCTAACTTTACTTGTTTGGTTAGGATATGGAACTTTGTTAATGTTAGCAGTTTATTTTTGCTTATAAGGTGTGCTAGGTTTATCGTTGTACATTATATTCATTGTTCAGTTGATGCTATGTTTGCATTATTCGATGTTGAAACTTTGTCGCATCAGAATATATTCGTTGGTCATTATGATAATTAGGTTAGGTAATGATAAATTTTTGTTAAATGTTAATGTAAATTACAACGATATGCTAGAGATATGTTTGAGAAAGTGGTCAATAGGTTACGTTTTTTATGCTATGTTAGTTACCTTTTACTGTTGGTTTATGTGTGAACTTGTTAATTTAACCAGTTTACTTTCATGAATAAGGTATGTTAGGTTTTTTGTCGTTGTACTTATATTCGTAGTTCAGTTGAGCTATGTTTGCTTTATTGCTGTGGGAACTTTGTTACGTTAGCATATTATTCGTTGGTAGTCTGTATGATAATTGGACAAGGTTATGATAAAATTTTGCTAAATATTACTATTTTAATGTAAAAATATCCATGATATGTTAGAAAAAGTGTGAGTAAGTTACGTTCTGCGCTCACTGTTAGTTTACTTTACTGTTGTTAAGTGGAACTTTCTTAATGTTAGCAGTTTATTCTCGTGTTTAAAGCGTGTTAGGTTTGTTCGTGTACATACATATTGTCAGTTTCAGATATGACATGTTAGCATTTTGATTGAAACATTATTTGTCGCATTGCATATATTTCGTTTGTCAGTTTAAAGAACTTATATCTGTTATTGTTATCATAACAATGACACTCGAAATAGACTGAATCAATAGATCAATTGATTCAATAGATTAATTTAGATCAATAAACTAACAGGTCAGCGGTTCGAGGGGGGAGGGGAGGGGTATTTTGATTTTACTGCTTTTGGGGTATGTAAAAACTCAATTTTTTAAGTTATAAACATAAAAAGAATAAAAAATATAGTGAAAACTTTTTTTTTTTTTAATTTTTTAAAATTTTTTTTATATTTTTTTTAAAAAAAAATTTTTATATTTTTTTTTATTTTTTTTTTTTTGGTTTATTTTCTTTATTTATTTATTTATTTATTTATTTATTTATTTGTTTATTTGTTTATTTTATATGTTTATTTATTTGTTTATTTCATTCCTTATTTACTTATTATTTATTTGTTTGTCTATTATATGTATTTGAAAGTATGTACGTTTTAACTATATTATTAAAACTAAGAGTGCTCTCATTTGAGTTTTCCATGTTTCTAAACATAAATTTTCATACTAATATGGCAGTATAGTACACTATTTATTAATTCAGCACTGCACCGGTGCCACCAGAGCCAACACCGGTGCAGATGTCAACTCAGGCTCTTCTTACTCAGACTCCTTCTCAACTCTTTTCTTTTTCAAGCCTCCGAACTCGATCCTTTCTTCAGTTTCTCTTATGCATTCTTGTTTCATTTCTAGGGGGACCCTGCCACACTGGGGTTCCTAGACACCCTTTACGACTTTTCAAACCATCATATTCGAGATCTGATGGGTTCAAAAACATATATAAAAGAACACCAATATTGTATCATTACAAAATATTTTAATAATCGGCACCGCACCGAGCCAGCACCGGTGCAGCTGTCAACCCCTACTCCTCTGAGTCAGACTCCTTTCTCCACTCTTCCTTTCTTATTCATCTTCGTACACTTCTTCCTTCCTTCTTCGACATCTGTTTTGCACTCTGTGCATTTTTCAGATTTGAAACCCTCTCGTGAGGGGTCCTAGACACCCTATACGGACTTATAACCCTCCTAATATTCGAGATCTACGGGTTCGAATAACATATATAAGGACACCAATAATGTTGTTATACGAATGTTTTATTAACTCGGCACCGCATTGGCTCCAGCACCGGTGCCGATTCCAACTCCTCAGATTCCGATACCAACTCTTCTAGAAATTCAATCTTGAGTCCTCTCACCTAAATTTCAGCCTTCTACGAACGATGTCGGATCTTTTTAAAGCTGGTGAGGGACTCCCTTCGGGGGGCCCAGGGGACCCCCTTCGTTGGGCCCACTGGGAGACGTATCCTCGGTCTTACGACGGAGATTTACGTTCACCAGCTAACCCCCCTCCAAATTTTAACCCGATTATGATAACTCTAACCACTGTTAGATATATATCGGAACCAGAGGCTGAGCCGGAGCCGACCCTTGAGGTGACTTCATATATATAAATATATATATATATATATATATATATATATATATTATATATTATAATATATATATATATATATATATATAATTACCATATATATATATATATATATTAATATAATATTATATATATATATATATTATATATATAATAATATAATTATATATATATATATATATTATATATATATATTATGTATATATTATAGTATATATAATATATATATTATATCTATAATATTATATATATATATATATATATATAGTATATATATATATATAATATATATATATACTATATAATATATATATATATATACTCATATATATATATATATAGGGAGTCGGAGTCTGAGTCTGAGTCAGAGTCAGAGTCAGAGTCAGAGTCGGAGTCAGAGTCAGAGTCAGTAGGATTCAGAGTCAGAGTCAGAGTCGGAAGTCGGAGTCGAGTCGGAGTCGGAGTCGGAGTCGGAGTCGGAGTCAAAGTCGGAACGGTGCAGAGTCCGAGTCGGATTCGGAGCAGCAGGCAGAGTCGGAGTCAGAGCTGGAGCAGAAGACGACTCAAAGATTTGTTTGACGTAATAATAATAATAATAATAATAATAATAATAATAATAATAATAATAATAATAATAATAATAATAATAATAATAATAATAATAATAATAAAATAAAAATTAAAAATAAAAAATAAAAATAAAAATAAAAAAAAAAAAAAAGTAATATAATAATTAAATAATAATAATAATAATAATAATAATAATTAATAATAATAATAATAATAATAATAATAATAATAATAATAATAATAATAATAATAATAATAAAAACACCGTCAAGCGATCGGTCAGGCGATCAACCTATCGGTCTGTCGGGCCTCGTGATAATAATAATAATAATAATAATAATAATAATAATAATAATAATAATAATAATAATAATAATAATAATAATAATAATAATAATAATAATAATAATAATAATAATAATAATAATAACACGGAAGAACTTTAAGCCTAATCTTCATTTGGAATTGGAAGCTGCAAAAGGTCGTAAACAGCACAATTTTACCGTCGCTCTCGGGGGCAGCTACCCCATAGAATCGACCTATCGACCTGAAAACTCGGCGGTAATCAGTTTAACACGTCAATAGAATATATACCAAGTTTCATAACGATACATTAACTCCTTCCTAGAAAAAAAAGGCGGTTTCTGTCCAAACGTGTTGGAAACTTACTGTCGCGCGTCCGTGAAGCTCTACTGTGGGTTTCTAGCAGCAACGAGTTTCCACTAAAAGGTAAAAGGGGACGGTAGGCGAACTTTCCTTTCTCGACTTTACGTCTAATTTTTTTACTACTTTTCTGTTTTCCGGTGCTGCTGCGCACCTTACCCCCAGTTTTGAGGAGAGAGAAGGTGGGTTGTTGGTTGATGATGATGATGAAATATGTTTATGATTTTTAAGATTCCACGGGTGAGGATAATGATTTGAGGATGATGAGGATGAGGATATATATATATATCTATATATATATAATTAAATATTAAATATAATATATATATATATATACATAAATATATAAATATATATATATTTTATATAATTATATATATATATATATAATATTATATATATTAAGGTGGGGCCGAAACCAAAAATAAAAAAGTGGGTCCCCTCTAACTTACTGACTTTTGATGCAACATGAGATTTTATGACAAAAAAGGACGATGTGGTACCAGTTTTTTAGCCGACCCACTTGAGGTTATATAAAAGAACTAAAAAAAATTGTCAAATTTCTTAGGTTAAAAATCTTTAAATTCTTCATAAAATGCTTAATATTTGTTCAATGTGTATAGATTTTAAACAAAAAGATGCCAGATTTTAATTTATTAAACAATGTTTATTTTTGACATTTTCTTGTAACACCTATATTTAAAAAGTTATTTACAGAAAACTAAAAACAAATCGACTTTTTTTCCAAAAATTGACTCATTTAATATCTATTTGGTTGTTTTTCAGATACATAATTAAATAAATATCATCAATTTTAATATATTTAGCGATGTCTACAAGAAAAACAGCAAATAAATCAAATAAATACATTGTGGATGAATGCTTTAAACCCTTAGAAGAATTTCCTTTTGGAAAACTTCCCACTTTAAAGCAAGTGCTTGAAAGATGTCTTTACTTTAAAGACTATAGGAAAGACAGTGTTCAGAGAGATGTTAGTGTAGAACTATTCAATCTATGGGTAAATTATAATGTTTATCCAATATCTGTCATTGCATGGAATTAAAACAAAGCTCAGCAGTTACATTGAAATTTTTTTATAAATTTGTGAACTATGACAAAAAGAAAAAGAGGACAAAAATATGAAACAGATGCAGCAGGTTTTATAGAAGAGGCAAATCAACTATTTGATGTACATCAAAAAGACCACAAGAAACTAGCAGAAATTGAAAAGAAGTTTCTATTAAAAATGACAGATGAAGATTACAAGTTTTATGAGGTGAGTATAACATCAAAAGTTTAGACCCAGCTTTAAAGCATTTACTCAAATACTCAATTCAAACTTAAAATTATATTTAACATCCAGTAGGTAGAGATAAAAAGTGTTTTATAGAATTTTTCCATTTTCAGGATCAAAAAACCAACAGGCATGGCTACTGCACTTCTAAGCTAGTTCCTGAAACACCTTCTGAAGCCAAATTCAAAAAAAGAGTTATTCAAGAAAGTCTTAGTTCAAAGAAAGCTAGGAAACTGGATTCTTCTGAGATGAAAGCAAGCTGCTCTTTTCAAGGACTTGAAGAAGAAAGTCCTCAAGTATCTGGAGAAATAGAGAAATCAGATGCTGAAATGTCTGAGTCATTTTCAATTAGTAATGATTCAGATCCTGATTATAGTGGAGAAATGTCAAGTTCTGAGCAAAATCGAACAAGGCTACGAATGCTTGCTGAAATGTGTGACAGGTAATTTAAGTAGTTTTGTCATTAAAAGTTACAAAAAGCAAAAAAAAAAAAAAAAAAAAAAAAAAAAAAAAAAAACAATCTTACAAATCAATGCTTCATTAGACATTGAGATATATTCATACCAAATTCCTATTGAAAGCTATTTTTCTTATACATAGTACTAAAAATCTCTTTTTCAGGTATCAAATAAGTGATAGAGCTGGTGCAGCTATTGCTTCTGCTACATTGGTAGATTTTGGAGTTATCACCAAAGACAAAATGCAGCATGTTATTGACAAGTAAGTATTTCTATCATACAAATTACTACTAAATACCTATCTACAATTATTTAGTTATAATTATTATAATTATAATTGCTTTAACACAACAATACCTTTCAGAAATAAATTAAGAAGAGAAAGGGAAAAATTGCGAGCAGAAGCGCAGAAAGAAGAAAAAATCCTGTTCGAAAAGGTCACAGGAATAGGCTTCGATGGCAGGCGAGATGCAACCCTTGTGAATTGTGAAATTAATGGGAAATATCACACTTCAACACTGCTGGAGGAGCATTATGTCATCACTGGTGAGCCAGGTAAGTAATACTAAGTATCAAGCACCTATAATTTATGAAAACTAAATTACCTATATTTATAAAATATTCTGTAACTATGTTAGTAGAAATTTCTATTTTTAGATGACTTTTACCTTGATCACATCGCACTAAAAAGCGCCAAGGGAATAGATGTAGCTCATGGAATATTCAAAACACTAAAGGGAACAGAGCTTCAAACAAGACTGAACTTAGCAAAGGCAGATGGAACCAATGTCAATACTGGTCATTCACGTGGTTCCATTAGATATTTGGAAATGTTTCTAGGAGTTCCATTACAGTGGGATATTTGCATTTTGCATCTAAATGAGTTACCTTTAAGGCATATTTTTATGAAAATTGATGGAACTACCAAAGGGCCAGATAAATTTTCTGGAGCCATTGGCTCACAGCTGAATGGCAATGTTTCCAAATGGGGTGTTGCTAAGTTTAGGCCAATTCCAAATCCAAAATTTGTCATACTAGACAATAAAGTCATTGATGACTTATCGACTGACCAGTACTATGCTTATCGCATCTGTTGGGGTGTAATCACAGGGAACATAGATGATGATTTGGTCTTTTTAGATGTTGGACCTATGAACCATTTCTCGTTTGCTAACATTAGCATGGCAGAATCTTGCGGAATAGGTAGACATGTGCAAAAGCTTCCAACATCTAAAGCTGATTGCGAAATTATAGTAAAGGTTGTTTTTTCCAAGTTGGTTTGATATTAAGATTAATAAATATTTAACTGACGGTCCCAAAAACCTATTTAATGTGATTCAAAGAATCAATAAATTTCCTGATTCAAATGCTAGGAACATTTGTTATAAAGTTATAGATAATAACAGTTATTTTGCTCATGGTGAAAATATTCTCATTGGAATGTTAGCCGACGAGGATGAAGAGGTCAGAAGGAAAGCGGTTAATAAAGTTTTGCATTTGAAAGGCCTCATAGAAGACTTTCATGGTGAAGATGATGATTTTGTAGGGGGAACGGTTGAGAGTGATGATGACAATGAAGCCAATGTTAGTGAAAGTGATTATCCCTCAATGAATAAAGATGTAAGAGTGTTTTTAAAGCCCAAGATTAATTTCAAAGCTGTATGTTATTATAAAATGACCCCAATTTCCCAATGGCACACAATTCCACCGGTTTTGAGACTGATTGAAGAAGATAAAATACTTGAATTTATCGAAAAACCACTTAAGTTAAGACATGAGTGTCACAGCCAAAATGTTGAAAGACATGTAAAACTTGTTACTGAAGCTTCAGCATCTGTGGTTGGACACGATCGCAGAGATGGAGTTATTCGAAACAAAATTAGGTCCAGGAAATTAATTAAAAATTTCAAATCAAAAAGTGATTTTAAATTTTAATGTTTTATATATTTTTTTCTGTTTTCTATATAAATAACCACTGCACTACAATTGTAAGGATTTTATATCTTGATAGTTAATTTGAACATAGGGGTAATATATTAAAAGTTATCCGCCGTGATATATTTGTAGTTATATGCCACTATTTTAACTAAAAAAAGAATAAAAATTTTAGTTTTTAGCAATAACTTCATAAATATAGTTTTAGGAAAAAAATGTATTTCAAAAAACATGTTCTAAATTTAATTTTGCATCATTTGGTACCTAATTGATGCTTGTAGCTTATTTTATAAGCATTTATGATTATTTTTTATTTAACCCATAAAAATGTCAAAAATTTTACATTTTGAGACTTAAACCCAAGTGGGTCAGATAAAAATAATAACCACTGACTTTTTTCTTCATAAATGTGTTTTACAAATCAAAAGCCAGGTATTAGGAGGGGACACTTTTTGATTTGTTAATTTTTTTTATTTCAGCCCACCTTAAATAATATATATATATATAATATAATATATATATATATATATATATATAATATATATAATATATAATATATATAGATATAATTATATATATATATATATTATATATATATATATATATATATTATTATAATATATTAAATATATTATATATATATATATATATTATATATATATATATATATTATAATATATTATATATATATATATATATATATATATAATATATATATAGGACCTATATATATATATTATATATATATATATTAATAATATATATATAATAATATATATATATAATATATATATATAGTAATATAATAATATATATATATAGTATATATATAATATATATATATATATATATATATATATATATATATATATATATATATTATAGGCCTATATATATATATATTATATATATAATATATAGAAAATATATATATATATTTTTATACTATATTGTAATTATATACATATCTGCTTAATTTTTAATAATAATTATATATATATATATATATATATAGTAATATATATATATTATATATATATTTGTTTTAAAATAATTTTCAACCCTATTTTATAGATTATAAAATAAAATTTTTATCTCAAAAGCTTACAGCGACATTAATATAAATGATGCAAATGTCATATACTTAAAAGAATTAAAATATTGGTTTTGAAGGTAAAAAAAAACGTAAAAACAAGGTTTGTTTTTTTGACTTCTTTAAAAAACTTTGTTTTTTGTTTGTTTTTTAAACATGTTTTTTTTTTTCAACTTGATGCCAATGTACGAGTATTATATAATATATCTTAATACCTTCTAGGAATGATTTATTATATTGTTAAAATAATTTACAGTTAAAATATATATATGTATCTATTATAATAATTTATAATATTCTATTAGAATAATACTCTATTATATTTCCTATATTGTAAATGAAAGCTCTAATTTCAAACCAGCATTTATTTTTGCAATGTTTGATTAGATTAATTAAAGAATGATTCATAAAAAATCTTTTAATTAAAAAATTTTTTTTCTTCTTGTTAACTAAGGAAAATAAATTGTAACTTCATTATAAGCATCTCGAATTATTAATGAAATATAAAGTGTTTTACAAAGTTCTTTAATATTTGAATGTCTTTATGTAGGCAAATTAGGAAATATTTTTCTATTCTCTAATATAAAAAGGGTAAATTGAGTAAATTCTTCCTTTTTCCGAATAAATTATGAAGTTGTTTACGAAATTGAGCAAGAAAGGAATGAAAGTTCTTCTGCTTTAAATAATGTTTTTGTTTTTCGTCTGATCTCGTGAACGACAACAAAATTTATATTGAAATTTCTGATAAAAAACAAAAACAATATTTGAAAGTGATTATGATTCAGATGATGATGCCTTATTGCACTCTCCAGATTAAGGTCTCTCTCTACTCTCTCTCTTCTCCTTCTCTCTCCACTCCCACTTATCTCTCTCTCTCTCTCTCTCTCTCTCTCTCTCTCTCGTCCTCTCTCTCCTCTCTCTTCTCTCTCTCTCTCTCTCTCTCTCCCCTTCTCTCTCCCCCCTCTCTCTCTCTACTCTCTCTCTCTCTCTCCTCTCTCTCCCTCTATTCTCTCTCTCTCTCTCTCTCTCTCTCCTCTCTCTCTCTCTCTCTCTCTCTCTTCTCCTCCTCTCTTCTCTCTCTCGTCTCTCTCTCTCTCTCTCTTCTCTTCATTCAGACGCTTTATTTCCTCCTTTCATTCATTTCTGCATTGATAATCTTAGATATCTAATTTTCCTTTTTTCCATTTATTTTGATTTTCATGAGGAACTCAACAATGATGCTTTCATAGTGCTATTATTTAGTGTTCTATTCTGCTATTTCTTTAAAATTCATCTTATATGAATTCCAAAATCACAACTCGTAAATAATACTATCTATCTCTCTATCTATCTATCTATTCTATCTATCGTATCTATCTATCTATCTATCTATCTATCTATCTATTATCTATCTATCTTATCTATCTATCTAAATCTATCTATCATATTATCTATCTATCTCTAAATATAAAACCACCACCGCTCACGGGTAGAGCCCTAATCAAGGAAGGTACATGAACTCAATATATATATATATATATATTATATATATATATATATATATATATTATCATATAATAATATAATATAATTATATATAAATATAATATATATATATATATATATATAATATATATAGTATATATAATATATCTTATATAATATATATATAGTATATTATATACTATATATATATATATATATATATATATATATATATATATATATATTATATATATATTTACTATATATTATATAATATATATAATATATACTATATATAACAGTATAGACTATAAAAG
>JABUQX010038970.1:0-2500 GCA_015478945.1 Trachelipus rathkii
GGGATCATTTGCCCCCCCCCAAAAGTAAATCGATATCAGCAAGTGGTGTTCCTTTATTACCTTAAGGTTTGATTATTCTAAAAACGACTTCACTGTTGAGCCTTTTGATGAAAATTTAGGAGAATTAACCAAAATATCTAATACTTTAGAGCCTTTAGCTTCCTCAAAGCTACTATATCAAAATATATGTAAATATAATTATATATATTATATATATTAATATATAATATATATATATTATTATATATATATATATTATATATATATATATATATATATATATATATATATATACATATTATATATATATATATATATTATATAATATATATTATATATATATATATATATATATAATATAATATTATATATAATTATATATATTTATATATATTTATTTATATTATGATGTAGTCAGTTCCTTATATGGCCCTAAATTTAAAAAAATTTTTTTATTGTTAAACACAACAAAAGGTATTCAGTTTTCTCAGAACACTGCTGTATAGTGCTTTTCATTTGATGAATATTTGAGTAGTCCAAAAGGTGGAATATAAATTATTATATTGTTTTAAGAAAGTGATTTTTGTCACTCAGCTCCAGGTCCCCCCTAAAGCTGCTCAAAGCAGGGTTTCACAGATGGTACTCTGTTTATTGTTGCCTGGGTTGAATGAGGTTCCCTTACGAACATCTGGGTAGACACGTTGATGCTCAGTGACTATTTCATCTGTAACATCAGTTGCTCTTCATCTTCGTCAAAGAAAAGAAATTTGACGACTTTATAAGAGCAACGGCACGAACTGGATTATGAGTTAAGAACTTTCAAGCTCTTTACGATTGCTTGAGCGGATTGGAAACCCTCTATTCTATACCAAACACGTGGATCTTCATTTAGAAAGCTGGTGTTCAGTCGAAGCTTATTGAAGAATTTCATTGTCTTCGGAGTAACGAAATCTTCCAGGTGTTTATCTTTTAGGAAAGAAGCCTGATACTCAGGTCTTTTCAGAGGTTCCTCCTCATCGTCTTCATCTTGAAGCTTGCCAGCCATGCGCTGCTTTACTTCAGGAGGAACAGCATCATCAAAGAAACTGAGGGCCACTACTCCTCAGACAAATACCAGAAATGCTTTGACAGTTTGTTTGATGTAGCTTTGGAAATGTCTGCATTGGGTAGTTGAAGCAGGGACTTTGTTAAATGCAAATCACGTCGAGGAGCTTCTTGTGCAACTGGGGAAGTAAACCATGCCTCAATATATACTAGAATTCCAAAATTGCATAGCTCCTTGAGACCCTTCTCTTCCTCAGCTGTGAGTTTGAACTGGAAAGCATGCAGGAGTTTACTCATCCAACGTGCATGATGCACCGGTCCTGGGGCCCTGAATTTTACACCACCAGGTGGAGCATCTCCAAGAAACAAAATTGAAAGATCCAGAAGCTCAAGATAATCATCACGTGGTTGTATGTTCTGCAATTGATTTGTTGCAAATTTCAATGTTTGTTGTCGAACATCATCTGGAATCACTGCACAGACACTAACTTCTGCAATTCCTGGCTCAAAAGATGTAGAATTAAAGGATTCCCATCGGGCTTGAAATCGCTTGAAAAGCAAAACTTCAGGCCCAGAGCTTTCTCCCATGGTCGATTGAAAAGCTGCTGATAAAACAAGTTCCATTATATGATGACGGCAAGCAAGATACAGCAAACCCCTGCCAAGTATCTGTTCCAATAAAACACATGCACCACTTCGACGTCCTGTGTTTGCAGCAGTTGTGATCAAAGCACATTGCTCGCCACTGTTTCACTACTCCCATTCTTGTAGGCATAAATATAATGTAAACACATGGGCTTGCATTCACCAGTTCCAGAAGTTAGCTTGGGAACACCAAGAAGTTTATTAATACTCGGGCCAGATACGAGAATGGGAAGGCGATCCACATGTTCTTTCGATGTCAGATCTTGCAAAAGCTTCCCATCCCAGTGAACTGTAAGTGGTTCATTTGCATGAAACTCTTTTTTAATTTGTCGAGCAAATTCGGCTCTTGCCTTCTGTCTTGAACGAGCTATAGTTGTTCTGTTGATCGCTAGATTATGTGGATCATGCCCAAAGCTAATAGCGGTTTCAGTCAGAACAATTGTGGCTTTTCTATCTGATACGCCAGTACGATCAAGTGCAGCTGCAAGAGAAGGTGTAACTATATTACGTTTAGCTCTAAAACGCTTTGGGGGAGGTTCTTCCCCTTCATCAGATAATTCAGAATATGTGGCCTTCACTACTGTTTCCGCTGTTTCCTCTTCACTGCTGCTAGAAGATGCAAGAATAACTTCTTTAGAAGTTGATGCTTCGCATTCCTCTCTACTCCTTTTCTTACGCATGTCTTCATCTTTCCTTTTTTGCATAATTCGCTCTTCTTTTGCAGACAGGGTCTTATCCACAGATCCTAAAGTTCCACGCCTTCCTTTCTTTCGTTGGGCAAGGAGAAAATTCTTTGTCTTCTTGAAAAACT